>JAIUCT010000015.1:2156206-2230527 GCA_021307375.1 Tetraneura akinire
TATTATTATTATTATTATTATTATTATTATTATTATTATTATTATTAAAGATAAATTTTTTAATATTAAAAAGTTATAAAAGATAAAAAAAAAATATTAAAGATTCGAGCCGTGAGCGCGTTTTATCATAAACGTATAAAAAGATATTAAAATTATGTGCCATGACGGTATGACACCATGACGTATGGGATGTACAAAATATTATGTACCTACTTATTTTACTAAATTCTTCGTCCACGCAAGAAATTTCCCTTATGTGTAAAATTGGAAAAACGTATTGTGGAGTAGATTTCAGAAAAAAAATAAACTTTGATATAAAATAATCTTTTACGTGCATACGACATCTTTTCTTTGTAATAAATAAAATGTAAAATACAAAATCTCCTAGTTAATCAACGATCATAATGTAACGATGCAACTTACTGAAACTGAAGCTATATGTTTTTGATAATAAACATTATATTATATTACTTAAATCCAAATATTTATTTATTGGTATTTATAATTTATAGTTTTATCCACAAATTTAACCTCATCTATCATGAATTTTTAAGAAGAAGTTTTTAAATTATAAAAAGGTTTAAAAATTAAAACGCATATATTCGTACTCGTACAATCGAACAGAACACTAATTAAAAAAATAATGCAAGAACTTGCTTGTTGACAATTTATACAGATATCACCTATGAGCTTAATAACACCATGTGTTTACAATTACTAATTATAATAATTAATAATTATTATTATATATACGTTTTACACTGTGTAAGTACCTATACATTTTTGAAAAAAGTATTTATTAAAATACAATAATTAATATAAATTTAATATAAAAATTATAATTTATTATTGATAATCATAATATTATTATATTTATATCTTATAAAATAATAACGCAATAAAAAATAAAATATATTATTTAACTTATACCACTTGAGTCACATTGGTGTGCAATGTGTATTGCAATCTGGCACCTTATCGCATAACATTATAATATTATATTATACATTATATATAATATTATGTAGGTATATATAAAAACATATTTACAGCTACAATATTATATTTAAGCAAATAATGCTGGACGCAAATGTCTTAAACTATTAATTTTTAGCTACATGAGAAATAATGTAGTAGTAAAATACCATATTATAACATTAACTTACTGTCAATGTATTTATAAGAAAAAAATTAATTCCGAAAGAATAATCAAACTACAATAACAAGTATTAAACTCATAATTAAAGTTTTAATTGAAAATAGTCGAAACTACCTAAACATATCAGATATACCTACTTAAAACTTAATTAAACATAATTAAATTATGTAATATGTAAATCAAATAATAAATAAAAATAAAAATAACTGCGTCGATATCCTAAAGAATGGCATAAATCGAATTTGTAAGTTTTGTAACTATGAGACTATGATATAATTTAATATGTCTAGTGGGTTAGGTTACCTAACATAATCTATAATTCTATTATTATATTAATAAAAATTGCGTAGGCATATAAGTGAAAATAAAATTATCCTTCCGAATATTTAACACTATGTTATTTTAAACTATATTTAAATATTTAGATTTTGAACGAAACGAAGAATGTATTGGTTTTACATAATATCAGATCAGAGAGGAGATTATTCTTTCAATAAAAAAATAATAATATTGTTTAAATTTATAACTTTCTAATATAAAAATTTAATTTCCAATAATTGGAATAAAAGAAAATAGATATCAAATTATAACAAATAAAATATGAAATTTTAGTAAAATCGATATTTAAAGTATTTAAACTTCGCTCAAAATTCTCAAAAGAAAAATTAATGTAACGATTCCAAAATTTTTATCCCATATATATAGTACCTATGTGAACACTCAATAAATTTTCAAATCTCTAACTTCTAAATTGCCCGAATTATCATGAAATATTGAAATAAAATTCTTCGAAATTTCAATTTACGTGAAAAATGGCGTTTTTCGTAATTAATCCGTCGTTTTTTCTATCGCATAAAGTCAATTTTCAGAAATTCGAAAAATTACCTTAATAAAGTACCAACTACATCCACTTTTCAACCGGAAACATATTTTACTCGTAAAAATCAGAGCATTATTTCAGATAGTAAAAGTGTTTTCAGACATAAAAAAAAAAAAAAAAAAAATAATAATAATCACATATCAGTGTAAAACTTCGCTTCGCTCAGAATCTAAAATATATTAAATTATTAAAAAAATTGAAAAGTCTGTATCATAAGTAGGCAGTGGTGTATTGGAAGGTATACGCGGGTATACGCCGTATACCCATAAGCACATTTCCGGATTTTTGCGTATATTTAAAAGAAAGTATAATTTTATGGGTATACGCTTGGAATATTACAAGAAACAAGAATGATTAAAAATAAATAATTATTACAATAATTTTCTTATAATATAAAAATGTGTAAATTATATTTTATTTATTAATAGCAATATATCATAATAAAATATTATGATACAAACATTCATTTTAATTTAATGGATAATAATATTGATAATATATTATATAAAATAAGAATTACACACGTGAACGTGTCATATAAACATATTTATACTAATAACTAATAATAATATCCTACTTCCTACCTAAATAATAAATACTATTTTTATTTTATTATGTAGCCATATAGGTATAACAAGGGAAAATAGATTATTTGTCTTAATAATCAGGTTTTTTAACCATAATATTATCTTCATTATTGTAGTTTATATTTCATAATAATATTTTTGACTTGAATGAATAAAAATAGAATAATATTTTGTCATAATTACTAAGAAGTTCTGGTGAGGGTATACGAGTATTCTATAATGGGCGAAGTGTTTATTAATTTATAATAATATATCAATGTACCACGTTATATTCGTTCAAACGAAAAACGATTGCGTGTATACAGTATACTCTATGGTAGAGTATGGTCGTTTTTTCTAAAATTATGGTATATATTTTGAATTTTTTATTTCTCCTCCCTCTTATAAAACACTTTTGGCTACACTATTAGCGATAAATAATATTATAAAACTACATTTATATAAATAAAAATGTTCAAAAAATACTCATTTATAGATAAAATTATTTTACCCGACTCCGTACAGCAAACCATAGGACCACCGGAATCGCCTTGGCAAGCATCAACCCCTCCATCTTAACTACCCGCACAAGACATTCCATCACTAATAGCTGTTTTACCATATGCATATGAAGCTTTACATATTTTCATGTCTATTATTAGCATTGAGGCTGATCGCAGACTCTTAACAGAACATGAATAATGATATATTTACAATTAATAAAATATTTTTGTTTTGATCATTAATAGGTATACAATAAAATTATATTGATATTTAATAAAACACGTACTTGATCCAATCGAACCGTCAGATCCCCATCCAGTTAATGAAATCTGGAATTCAGTTCAGTCAGATTATAATTTTCGTTTGAACTAAAAATATCAACTTTAAACCGCTATAAAAAAAATTGAGATTAGTGATTTTTCTAATATTTTAGTATGATGTTAAGTAATATGTAAGTATACTTCAGTAAAATTTTCAGACATAAATACCAAAAATTGTCAATTTTATCAAACATTATATACGTAAAAACGAGAATTTTACGAAATATTCAAAGTCCAATATTTTGTAGAAAAATTAATATAACGGTTCCAAAATATTACCACATATATATAATAGCTATGTGAACACCCAAAAAAATTTTAAAGTCTCTAACTTAAAAATTGCTTGAGTTATAGTGAAATATTAAAATCGAATTCGTCGAAATTTCAGTTTTCGTGAAAAATGCCGTTTTTTCGTCGTTTTTTCTACCGCTTAGGGTTAATTTTGAGAAATTCCAAAAATGACCTAAATAAAGTACCAACTACACCCACTTTGCTACCGCAAACATACCCTATTCGTGAAAATCGGAGCATTATTTCGGGTCGTAAAAGTGTTTTCATACATAAAAAAAAAAAAAAAAAATCACACATCATTGTAAAACTTCGCTCAGAATCTAAAACGGTACTAAGTATATAAACTACTCGTACAGGTATAATCGTCCGATAAATATCAGCCATATGTCCTGCCGACTAATATTATCGTACGATTTTGCTTACATATATAAGTCCTTAAGTTTCTTCGCCTCTTATCTAATGACGTAGTCATAATAAATATTTGGTGGAAAATATGGATGCCCATTGCCAGTGGGCTATTTTGAACAAAATTATTGGGCGGGGGGAGACCAAAATATTTCCCTATATATTAATCAATAAATTATAAATTTACTAAATAAAAAAGAGCTGATACTCCTGCCGCACAGGATACAGGTGTGCGAACCATAGCGTTTAATTTTATTTATAATTTGAATGCAATGATAAACCATTGCATTCGAAAAAACGATTCTGAGCGAAGTTCAGTCAGATTATAATTTTCGTTTGAACTAAAAATATCAACTTAAAACAACTATAAAAAAAAATTTAGATTAGGGATTTTTCTAATATTTTAGTATGATGTTAATTAATATGTAAGTATACTTCAATAAAATTTTCAGACCTTAATACCAAAAATTGACAATTTTATCAAACATTATATACGTAAAAACGAGAATTTTACGAAATATTCAATGTTCAATATTTTGTAGAAAAATTTAAAAAACGGTTCCAAAATTTTACCACATATATATAATAGCTATGTGAACCTTCAAAAAAAATTTCAGGTCTCTATCTAAAAAATTGCCTGAGTTATCGTGAAATGTAGAAATTGAATTCGTCAAAATTTCATTTTTCGTGAAAAATGCCGTTTTTTCGTCATTTTTTCGAAGTTTTTTCTACCGCTTATAGTAAATGTTGAGAAATTCGAAAAATGACCTAAATAAAGTACCATCTACATCCACTTTTACATCTGAAACTCGCTATTCGTAAAAATCGAAGCGTTATTTCGGGTAGTAAAAGTGTTTTCAGAATATTTATTTATATGTATGGATTCTAAGATTTTCGTTTTCCTAAAAATATCAACTTAAAACAGCTATAAAAAAAAATTTTGACAATGGATTTTTCTAATATTTTAGTATGATGTTAACTAATATGTAAGTATATTTCAGTAAAATTTTCAGACCAAAATACCCAAAATTGCCAATTTTATCAAACATTATATACGTAAAAACGTGAATTTTACGAAATATTCAAAGTCTAATATTTTGTAGAAAAATTAACATAACGGTTCCAAAATTTTACCACATATGTATAATAGCTATGTGAACACCCAAAAAAATTTTCAGGTCGCTATCTTAAAAATTGCCTGAGTTATCGTGAAATATAGAAATTGAATTTGTCAAAATTTCATTTTTCGTGAAAAATGCCGCTTTTTCGTCATTTTTTCGAAGTTTTTTCTACCGCTGAGGGTCAATTTTGAGAAATTCAAAAAATGACCTAAATAAAGTACCAACTAGATCCACTTTGCTACCGGAAACATACCCTATTCGTGATAATCGGAGCATTATTTCGGGTAGTAAAAATGTCTTCAGAATAAAAAAAAAAAAAAAAAAAAAAAAAAAAAAAAAAAAAAAAAAAAAAAACAAAAAATAATCACACATCATTGTAAAACCAATACATTCTTCGCTTCGCTCAGAATCTAAAATAACAAAATTAATATAAATATAATATAAAAAAAAGACGAGCTGATACTACTGCTGCAGAGATATAGGTGTGAAAATCATAGTGTTTAACTTTAATTACAATTTGAATGCAATGATAAACCATTTCATTCGAAAAAACGATTCTGAGCGAAGTTCAGTCAGATAATGTAGGTATTGATTAATATTGCCGTTTGTACGTCGTTTTTTCTAACGCATAGGGACAATTTTGAGAAATCCAAAAAATAACCTAAATAAAGTACGAACAACCAACTTTCCAACCGGAAACATAATATGCTATTCATGAAAATCGGAGCATTTTTTCGGGTAGTAAAAGTGTCTTCAGAAGTTCAGACATAGAAAAAAAAATATTTTGATATGATGTTAAGTAATATGTACATATACTTCAGTAAAATTTTCAGACCTTACTGCCAAAAATTGCCAATTTTATCAAACATTATATACATAATAACGAGAATTTTACTAAATATTCAACACTCTATATTTTGTAGAAAAATTAATGTAACGGTTTCAAAATTTTACCACACATATATATTATAGAACCTATGTGAACACCCAATAAAATTTTTATATCTTTAACTTAAAAATTGCCCGTGTTATCGTGATATATTGAAATCGAATTCGTCAAAATTTCAGTTTTCATAAAAAATGCCATTTTTTCATCATTTTTTCTATCGCTTAGGGTCAATTTTGAGAAATTCGAAAAATGACCTAAATAAAGTACCAACTACATCCACTTTTACATCTGAAACTCGCTATTCGTGAAAATCGGAGCATTATTTCGGGTAGTAAAAGTGTCTTCATGGTACATAAAAAAAAAAAACACATCATTGTAAACCAATACACTATTTTCTTCGCTCAGAATTTAAAATAAGGAACAATTCAGTGGTTCTGTGGTGGGTGGGGGGAGTCCAGTACCCTTGGACCACCGTAAATACGCCACTGAACACTGACAATACAGATAAAATTTCAAGAGGGGCAGAATCTCAAAATTTAATAATTTAATATAGGTAGGTACCTACCTAATAGCTATGTAATATAAGTACTTTATAACGATAAAAGTAGTTGGATTGTACCTATAATTTAATAGGTAAATCGTCAATTATTTCATTTCATCGTCTTCTAATAATTGTTAAATACTTACATGAGTTATATATTAAAATTATTAGTTCATTTAATTTTTTCAAGGAGGATCAATTGCCCTCCGTCTTGCCATCTTCATAATGTAATATATAGTATTTAACAATATAGGTTGTTTAAAGTTTTAACATTTAAATTTATTTTTAGATTTAAATTTTTATTATAATTATAAATAATTATGAATTTATGATAGATAGTAATAACTAATAACTAATAAGGATAATTTTTTATTTAAAAAACTTGATTTAAATATTATGAATTTATAATCATATTCGCATAGACATGTATTTATTATTTTTATAATATAGTATTTAACTATTTACATACTCGTATTTACTATTTATGGTCGTATTATATTATAACCACCGTGGTTATAGCACAGAATATAACAATGGTTATAGTCAATATCTTATTATCTTAGTTCATTGTTCAAATTCATGATAATTAATGATAATATCACAGATAACATTAAACCAGATGGCCGACTCTTTGGTGTAGTGATAATTCGACCCTCCGCAGTTTAATGTTATCTGTGTGTATAATATTATAGTTCAATGGTATAATATGTTATTATTCTAAGACCGTGGTTATAAGGAGATAATGTAATATGGATTTTGATAATGGATAAATGTGTATTGTTTTCAAAAACAGTTTTAGTTACCTCTTAATTATTAATAGTACCATTTTTATATTTCAAATAAAATTAAACTTAGAATTAAAAATTTAAATTAAACAACACCATCGTATTTGGCAGATTGATTGATCGTATGTATTATTTTTTTCTTCCTTATTCATATTTTATTCAATATTAACAGTCATGATCATGGATGAGGTCTGCGTTCACATATAAATTGAAAATTGTATTATACTAAACTAATTATATAATAATGATTAATCATAATCTGTGAGAAAAAGTAAAAATTATATAAAATATTTTCAATAATATGTATTATAATGTATATAATATCCATGTAAAAATTAATTATTTATTTATTAGGTATTAATTTTAGTAGATATTAATTTAATAATTATAATCATATAACGTTAGTAGATAGGTATATAAAGTAAATTAAACATATTTAATGTATATTTTTTAACTGCCTGTTAATAAAATAAATTAAAGTGATAATGTTTGACGCAAATGAAAACTGCACACACAATATTTATTTTGCATATATAGTTTTGTAATTAATAAAGTATTAATATTAATATTAATTAATACAATTAAAAAGTAAAAGCTGTTTGATAATAATATATAAATCAAATTTGATGTTTATAAAGTTTGCAATCAGAATAAATTATACAATATTTATTTAAATATAAAAATGTAAATTAATGCTATCTATTTCTAATTATAAACAAATTTCAATAATTATCAGTGTTCTATGATTTATATTTATTTTATGTAATACATTTTTCATAAATAACATTCATTTAACTCATTTATATATTCATTTAGGTGTTAACGATTATAAAAAAACTTGTTAAATGGACATCAAGTTTCATAATTATGAATATCTTATGATCAAAAAATTTACATCCATGTGTTATGGACGAAAATGTATAATGGATGAAATTAAAATACACAATAAAACAAATTTATGGCAAGGACTTCTATCATATATAACATTACCCGATGGTGTTTTAAAGATTTATAAGATTAAGTGTATACCTAATAAAAATAATAATTCTATAATAGACAAATCACAGAAAAACTATGTGGTAAAATTTATATATTTTTTATGATTAATTAGTAGACTATATTATTTGTATAATGAAGAGAAAATTATCCATTTTCAAATTTGTTATATTGTATAATATGTTCTTGAAATTATAATGTAGATTAGGTATAATCAACATAATTATAATATTAATATTATATTTTTGTTTTTTAGATAAAACGTAAATTGAAAGCTATAATAAATTCTAGTGAAGGTGGTATAAAGTTCTCAATTATTTCAAAAAATGTAAGTTGAAATGGTTTCTTAATAATCTTCAATTTGTATATAAATATTAAATACATAATATAATATAATATATTTTATAGATTAATAATTCATTACACGAAGAACCAAGTTATATCAAAGAAATGATAGAAAATTATCCACTACGCTTACTGACATTTTTAGAAGTTGAATTAAATCAATATTTTAATATTCCATATTTTACACCATTATCAAGATATTTAGAACGATACAACATTGTAGAAGTTTATTTAGATAATATTTTAAAAAGTCGAGATGACAGTAAACTACCATTTGAAGTAAATTCTTTATTTTTATTTATTTTATAATAGATATTACATATATACTGTTTTAGATTCTGAGCGAAGTGAAGAATGTATTAGTTTTATAATGAAGTGTGTCTTTATTTTTTATTTTTTTTTTTATGTCTGAAGACACTTACTACCCAAAATAATGATCCAATTTTCACGAAAAGAATATGTTTCCTGTTGGAAAGTGGATGTAGTTGGTACTTTATTTAGGTCATTTTTCAAATTTCTCAAAATTGACCCTATGCGATAGAAAAAAGACATAAAATGACATTTTTCATTAATGCTGTAATTTAGACAAATTCGATTTCAATATTTCACGATAATTCGGGCAAGTTAGAGACTTGAACATTTTTTGGGGTGTTGAAATAAGTACTATAGATGTGTGTGTGTAATAAAATTTTGGAACCGTAACGTTAATTTTTCTACAAAATATAGGATGTTGAATATTTAGTAAAATTCTCGTTTTTATATATATAATGTTTGATAAAATTGCCAATTCTTGGTATTAAGTTCTGAAAATTTTACTGAAGTATAATTGCATATTACTTAACATCATATCATAATATTACAAAAATCCCAAGTCTAAATTTTTTTTTATAGCTGTTTAAAGTTGATATATTTAGTTTAAACAAAAATCTTAAAATCCATACAAATATTATTCTTCTTATTATTTTTCAATACTTTTATAATAAAAATTAATAGAGAATCCAAAAAATTTGAAAATTTGATTGAAGCATACAGGCATAGATGTTAACACATTCCAAAATATTAGAAATAATATTACAATATATTACTTTAATATTAAATAAATTGAAAAAATTGTATTGAAGCTTAAATACATTTTACTTATCTCAGTTCCAATTAATTATAAATAATTACACTTATGATTTTTTTTTTTATATATATAGCTATGTAATGTACAAAAAAGAAGAGATGTTAATCCTGCCGCAGGGATACAGGTGTGGAAATCATAGTATTTAATTTGAATGCAATGATAAACCATTGCATTCGAAAAAATATTTTGAGCGAAATTATGTCAAATATAAAAATTTAGGTGACAAGAGATTTAATGAGCATTTATATTGAATTTAGAGACTTGAAAATTGTATAGGGTGTTCACACAAGTACTATATATATGTGGTAAAATTTTGGAACCATTACATTAATTTTTCTACAAAATATAGGACTTTGAATATTTCATAAAATTCTTGTTTTTATGTATATAATGTTTGATAAAATTGGCAATTTTGGACATTTAGGTCTGAAAATTTTACTGAAGTATTCTTACATATTACTTAACATCATATCAAAATATTTGAAAAATCCCTCGTCTCAATTTTTTTTACAGCTGTTTAAAGTTGATAAATTTAGTTTAAACGGAAATCTTATAATCCATACGTACGAGTATATACGATATAAACATACGCTCAGAATCGTTTTTCGAATGCAATGGTTTCATTGCATTCAAATTATAATTAAAATTAAACACTATGATTTGCACACCTAGGTATATCCCATGCAGCAGGAGTATCAGTTCTTTTTTTTTATTTATTGAATTTGCATGAAACAAATATGTAAAAAGATAATAATTTAAATTTAAATTTAATAAGAAATTAAAAAAAAAGAAATTTTATAAATATAGATATTATTAATAATTATTTATTAAAAAACTAAATATTTTTAGTTATTTTCTTACGAAATTGATGACTTGGTTTTTTTTATTTCAGATTTTTTATTGCCAAAATATAAAAGTTTTATCACTTAAACAAAATTATTTGAGGCAAATACCAACTGCAATTGGTCGACTTTCAAAACTTGAAGTACTTAAATTGACTGACAATTTATTAACTGTACAATCAATTCCTTATACCTTAAAGTTTTGCAAAAATCTTAAAGAATTATATGTTGACAATAACCAGCTTGAAGCATTACCTGGTTTTTTAATAAGCATGAATCATTTAACTTTAATACATAGGTTGGGCAATAGAAATTATTTTAAATTATATTTTTTATGGTATCACAAGGATTATGATCATAGGTAATAATTTTAAACTTTTAAAATACTATATTAATTTATTCATATTATATTATTTTTTTAACTAGAATTCGTGAAGACATATGGAAAAATGATTGGACATTACAAAATGCTTATCCAAAACCTAAATTATCATCTCTTGTAGATATTTGTATTGAAAACATATTTTCAAGTGGAATAAATTTTTTTAATGAAGAATTACCAGAGTCTTTAAAACATTATATGTCACAGAACTATTTAAATTATAATATATGTAATTTCTGCAATGTTGCAACTGACTGTTTAAAACCAGGTAATTTATATTATAATTTTAAAAAATATTTAAATTTAATATTATCTATATTTATAGGGTATAGTACAGTAACTTTCTTAACTCATTATTTGGGTAATACTTGGGTTCCATTTCAACATTGGGCATGTTCTAAGGAGTGTATTTTAGCTATTGAAGAACCCGCAAAAGCCTCACAGTTAGAAGGTGCAAAACAGATTGATATTGAATATTCTAATTATATATCTAAATTTAATAAAACTAATGACAATTTTTGTAAAAGCAAAAAAAAGATCAATAAATGTTGTATTTCTTGAATAAAAATTAATATCATTATGTTAAAAAATAAACTTTTTTTTGAGACTGATTTATATTATAAAAATTTTAATTGTGATAAAGTAATAAAATTAAACATTATTTAAAATATAAGGTATTAAACCGGTTTTAATTTAAATATTGAATGTAAAAATTAATAGAATTTATTCTTTCATATAAGTAAATATATTATATAAGAAATAAAAAATATGTATATAATCAATTTATGTGTTATTTTCTGAGTTGCGCTTTCATAGTTCAGCATTAAGATTGATTTAGAAATTAATTTTTATAAAAAAATATCTGCAGAATTTTTATTTAAAATTATGAAAATAATCAATTTTCAATGGATTTTAAGTAATAACTGTTTATGTTTTTAACATTTTACATTAATTATTACTTATTAGACCATAGTTGATAATAATTTTAATTAAATTTATTAAGGAAATTATTTTTATAATTTAACAATGAAATCAAGTGGCTTTTACATATACCATCACACCACTTTCTGATTTTATGTTTGTAAGTTACTAAGTTCATAGCTTTGAACTAATAGTTTTATTTTAGTCCTTCATGTAGAAAAAGAATATTAACAATATCCAAATTATATTTTATCTCACAGACAACAGACATAATTTTTGAAATGAAAAATAATTAAAAATTAATATTGTGTTTTATCCTGTATAAATATTATATTATCTTAGATTATCAAGGTAAAAATATACCTGTTATATTATATGTATTAATTAAATAATATTTGTCATGAGTCATAACAAATAACTTTATTAATTATCTTCCTAATATTTAAATAAAACAAATTAATAATTATTATTTATTAAATTCAACAATTGTAATGACTAAATTGTAGTTTATTACATCATAGATATTCTTTATTTTTATTTTTATTTTTATTTTTATTTTTTTCATACACTATTACACTGGCAATGACAAAACCAATATAATATAATATAACATAAGCAATTTTTGGTCAACAAACTTTTTGCCTTTGGTAACTTCCATGATTACGCGCGTAAACATTATACGTCTTATCAATAAAATATGATATCTTATCATATCTAGTATTTTTTATTTAATAATTCAAAATTAAAATATTTAATATTTATTGTTGTGAAAAAACATGAAATGTAACTATTGTGATGTTTGTACTCGATAATTATTAAAATTGGCAATTTAAATTTTTAATACGGATTTATTATTGATTTAATATTATTTTAATTATTTCTCTACAATATTGCACTATTAGTATCACGTAAACACAGTTAAAATCATCATAAACACAAACATTTCAATTTCGGTATGTACATAACTTTTTGTATTATTATTTTGTATTTTTTAAAATACTATTCTCGTATTAATCAATATTCAAATACTACTACGCTAATTAAGTGAATAAAAAATTCTAATTTTAGTATCAAGTATTTTGATATCTCCAATTTTTTTTTTTTTTTTTTATTAAAATTCATTATATAAAAAATGTATTATTGCAATTTTATTGGCTACAAATCAGTTAATTAATATTATGATTTTAATTATAACCTTATATAAAATACAAATACAAGTTGTTACTCGGGTTGTTACTGTAGATATTCTGTTTTTTTAGATATTAAAAATTGTTTTTCAACTTTGTTTATAAATGAATTTTATTCATCAAAACTCATTAAAGTACATATAACTCGGTTGTATAAAATTGTATAACGATGGTAGAACACTATTTGATTAGCTATATTCCACGATATGATGTAATTATTAAATTATATCAATTTATAAACACATGGTATATGGCAACAGCACGAATACAAATTATAATAAAAATACAATTATTAGTTATACTGGTTGTAAATAATCCACAACCGGATTTTTATTTTATTTGATATCTATAAGACTAATATGTTAGTTACAATATAGAACATACTAAAACAGTTTTTTTTTTACTATGATTAACAAAAAATAAAAGAAAATAATTATAAAAACATATCTTGTAAAATAAAAAAATTTCCTATATATTTATTTAAAATGTTAAAATTATTTAAGTTAAAATTGAATAAAGAAATCAAATTAACTAGGTAGGTAACTTGAAGATTAATTTATGAAATTTATTTTTTTTATTTTTACAATAGCAAACTATAATTATTTTTATTTTAAAGAAAAATTAAAATTCATCCTCGTAAAATTATAAGTTAATATATATTTAATACTATTAATTTAATGTTGCATAGTGAATTAAATTGTCGTAGTTATCTATAGACTTCTTTCTGTTGCATATCTTAAAACGACATAGTGCTGTTACATCTATAAAATATTAATGAATTGTTATATTATGAATTATAATAATTACAAAAAGAATAATTTTGGATTAAATTTAATTTGGTTTAACTTACAATGTTTCTTAATAATTTTTTTGTTAAGATTTCCATTGATATTAAAATTTTGTAGGTTATCAAATTCCTGTAATTCATCATTCTTCAATTCATTTTCGGCAAATTTTTCAAAGTTTTGTTTATAATTCATTGGATGGTAAAATCTTTTTATTTGCTCTAATATATCGTTTGACTTTTCTATAGCATGTTGATTATATATATTCTATAAACAAAAATTAACAAATAATAATAATAATAATAATAATAATAATAATATTTTAATATTTATACCTCTAAAAATTTGATAAATAGCAAATTCATATTGTCATTAGATATTTTAAAATTATCTTCAGGATCCAGTTCAGTAGAATAAGTTACAGAAATTATTAATATTTGCAAGATAATTATTTTCAACCAAATAGTTGCCATAATTCTGTATAATCTATTTAAACAAAATAATGATAAAATGTATATTACTATAGTCTATAATAATAAAATTTATTTAATTATTTCAATATTTGAAAATAATAACAAAATAACATGAATTAGGTAAGTACATTTATTATTCATTTTTATGGTTTAAGAAAATATGATTCCTCTTATATATTACATTCTTTATAGTGTACTTTGAGATTTCAATCTTTATAGTTATATCTTAATATATGATATTAAATGAATAAGATTGCATATTTCTATCATAGGTTTAATATTTTTTCAATTTTAAACTTTATATCTTTTTTATAGTGCATTCAAATAATAGACATTATTTTTTAAATATTTAGGTAATTGTAATTTGTAAATATGAATATTAATTTTGAAAATAATCATAAATCATTAACAATGTTAAGAATAATACCCACAATTTATTATATTTATTGAAGTATTTAATTAAATATAGATAGGTAATTATCTACTTTAAATTTTCACCAAAATGACGAATACATTCATAATTAAATAACTAACAATCGTTAGTGATTTTAATGTAAAAATAATAGATAGGTATACAAATACTAATATAAATATTTCATTTGGGATAGGTTTCCAAGTATTTTTTAGGTGGTAGAAAAATTATGAAGAAACTCCTAACGTTCCAAAATTTATATTTAAATTGAATTATTTTACGACGAAGAAAAATAATAACTACATTTTTAATGTGTTTAAGGTATTTACACACAGATCTTTTACATTCGTGATAAGATTTTTGAATTTATATAATTATTTTTAATCCAAACATAAAAATTTTACTAATTTTTAATTATGTACTAATTTTTATCAAATACCTACCAATTAAAAAAGTAATGTTTAAATTTAAAGAGAATTTATTACAAAACTATAATATATTTATATAATATTATATACATATTATAATTTATTTAAATTTATAAAACAATAAAATGAAATTTGTGTATAAAAAATATTATATAAAAAGAATCTGATTCTGCTGTGGATGGAATGCAAGTGTAAAGAGGATAGTGTTTAATTTTGATTAAAATTTAAATGCAATGAATAATGATAAATCATTACATTCCAGAAAACGATTTATAGCAAAGTTCTTCAGGTAATATACGTATGTATTGATTAAAATTTTTACATTCATATTTCCTTTACATTTAATATAAATTCTCATCAAAACCCTAAATAATTCACCTAATACCTAAATTTGACAGTACTTCACTCAGAATCATTTTTCGAATGTAATGTTTTAACATTGCATTAAACATTAAAATTTTAATCGAAATTCAACACGATCATTTTTACACGTGTATCTCTTCCATAACAGTATTAGCTTTTTATACTTTAAACAGCTATAAAAACAGAAATTTTAATTTTAATATTTATTATAATTTGGAACTACGAGTAAGATAAATAATATGTGCAATGTGCATAATAATTTGACCTTCAATAAAATTTTTAAATTTTTTGTCAATTTTATTTGACATTATTATAAAATATTGAGAAATAAGAAGAATTCATGTAAATATTATAAATATAAATTTTACTAAAATTTTAACTTTGAACATCCATAAAAAAATTGAGATTTTTCTAATACTTTGGAAATTTATTAACCAATATTTAAGTATGCTTCAATCAAATATTCAAATTTTTCAAAATGTTTTTTCTTTTATTGATCATTATTTTATAAACATTGAGAAATAATAAGAAGAATACTTATATGGATTTTTAGATTTTTGATTGTACTAAAAATATCAATTTTAAACAGCTATAAAAAAAAATATGAGGGATTATTGTAATATTTTGATAACATTATTTATTAGTAATATGTGAGTATATTTTAGTAAAATTATCAAATTTTAAAACTCAAAATTGTTCATTTTATTAATTATTAAGTATATAGATAAAAACGAGAATTTTAGAAAATATTCAATATTCTATTTTTGGTAGAAAAATTAACTTAACGGTTCTAAAATTTTAGTACATATGTGATCACCCAATAAAATTTTCAAGTCTCTAAGTTCGAAATTGCCCGAGTTATCGTGAAATACTGAAATTGATTTCATCAACACTTTTCAATTTCCGTGAAAAATGACATTTTTTGGTCTTTTTTCTTATGGCATATGGTCAATTTTGATAAATTCGAAAAATGACGTAAATAAGTACTAACTACATTCACTTACCTACCTTAAACCTGCTATTCGTGAAAATCGTAACATTTTTTCGGGTTAAAAAATAAAAAGATACTTATCATTTTAAAACCAATACATTTTTCGTCTCGCTTAAAATCTAAAATTTAATGATTATTAGTTATGTGTATATTGTGATTGATATTGCTGATTTAAAACGATGTCGGATATTGTAGATTTATTTTCTAATTTCATCTGTACAGTATTATCGCAAATAAAGTTAGTCAATCGAACAACTAAGAGAGATCGATGAAGATAAAAATCAATCAATTACACAGATAGGTATAAGTATAAATTATTTGAAAACTCATATGGAAACCAATATTTTGTGAAATTAGATTCGTTGGACAAACATTTTAAAAATTAGATATTTTTATAGAAATGTAATTGGTAAAATAGTCGTATTAAGGACTAAGATTACAAATTATGATATAATATTATTTTCTAACCTATCTGATTTTGCAATTATTATCTTCTCCGTGAACAGTAAAAATCAAAATTAATTATGCTCTTTCATAATTATGTTGATTTGTATACTTTTTAAATTACCTAACATGAATTTTAACTATATTTAATTTCTTTTTTTAATGTAAAATGTACCTATATAGAGATCTATTATTTATACCTAAGTAAATGTTGTATGAAATGAATTTAAACTGTTAATACCCCTGTTAATACTATGACTTAATATACATTTTATTAACACACGAACTATAAGATTATTGTTTTATCTTTTATTTAATTATTGGAAGGTATCCAAAGTTTTATTTCGAGGGAAGCTGATTAAAATTTATATTAATATCGTCATAGAGTAAAAATAATAAATATTTAATGTATCATAAAAAAAATATTCGTTACAATTTACCTACACTATAATCATTAATCATTAATTAATAGTTAGGTATACTAAATACTGAACTTGCAAACAAGCCTTATTCACTATTGACAAACTTGTTTAAAACTGTATTGATGTTAATGATAACATTGAATAAAAATATTTTGTCTACTCTGTACAAGTGTACACTAAGGATTTCAAATACTATCTAGTATTATAATAATTATAAATTATTTTATCACGGATATAAATACAGACCATAGATGATTATAATTAGACTACAACTGTAGTTAAACTGCATCTGTACGTCAGTCTATCAAATCAATAAATCATCATTCTTATATTAACGATGGAGGATGAACACATTCAAATTTCTATAAAAGTTTTTAAACATTTCGGAATAGGTAGTATCCCCGCTCAGCACTCCCCTCCACAAATACGCCCCTGTGAACTTAATTAACACTTCATAAAGTAACAAAGACAATATAATTTTTCATGTACAATGCTACGACTATTTAATTATTATTAGTTACAAAAAATGTATAATATAATAAATTATAAATTAGTTAATCAAGTAAAGAAGACTGAGTATATAAACGTTAATATTATTTAATTTTATTTCCATTTTGTATATTTTTATTTTAGATTATTGTACTTGTGAAAAAATGAAAAAAATATTAATTTACAGTTCATTGTTGTTGTTTTTTTTTTTTTTTTTAACGGAAATTGAAGAAAATTAAATCTCTGTAAACATTTTGACGTTTCATAATTCTTAAGTGTTTTTAATAAAATAATATTTAAATTTTGTGTTAAATTTTAAAATACACGAAATAAATATATCTAGAATTTAAAATAAAATTTGAATATTAATTTAAAGGAATCTCATGTAAACATAATTTACTTTAAATAAATATAGATTCTCAGGGATGTAAAAATAAGCGCGATAAACAAAACAATATTTAATCCTTAATAAAAGAATATTTTGTTGTTAATTATTAGTTATTACTATCGTTTTGAAATTTAAATGCTGCATTATTTATTGAAAAAAAGGTCATTCTATGAAACAAATCTAATAGTAGCCTCCTTAAAAAAAATCTAGAATATAAGTATAATAGATTTTTATCCAATTGAAAACTAATAAGAAATCGGAAATATCAAAATTATAACTGCTCTAATTTGCTATTTACGTAAAAATTTTATCATTAATTTACCCATTATTTAAGTGGATCCTCTATCCAAAATGATTCTTATAATAAAAAGAAAAAATTATTATCGGTTATTCAAATGTTACATATTTAGTTATCTACAATATATATAACTTATATATATATATATATATATATATATATATATATATAAGCGAAGCCGGGTTATTTAGCTAGTATATATATAAGTTTATTTAATTTGATTTTGACAATCCATGATAAATATATACATTAGTAATTATATTTTAATTGTATAATATATTAAATGTATTTTTTATGATTAAAATTGTAAATTTATAATATTTATATAAAATAAAGTTGCTAAGGTACTTTTTTATTTCTAACCATAATATTTCAGAACAATCGATTTAGTAAATAAAATTAATATAGTTTATTATTTTTTAACATAAACGGATTTAATAATTGAATTGATCGAATAGGTAAATGTAGTGTTTAATATCATGAAGATTGGTTTGTCACCGTTATAACATTAGATAGATATTCTTTAAATTGGATACACTGAAAATGTTAGAAGACAAGTAGAGAAAATAGATTATGCAAGAAACGATGGACAATCACTTAGCAACGATGTTGTTCAAATGAAAAGTAGTCCCAATCCTGCTCTGGCGCCAAATAACCAATTATTTTTTTTTACCGGATTCCCTATAAAATGCAAAATAGCTTACAATGATACAGGTTTCTATTAAAAAAATTGTTATTGCTTACTGTTATTTACAGTTAAAAGAGTTAGATTAGGCGACAAGGGTCTGCGTGCTTATAGTATTTTATTTAAAACGTATTTAAATAATTGAAAAATATACGACTAATTTTAATCATTATAATAATTTAATAACAAATAAATTTTCATATTTAGAACTTTATTACCAATTGAATATCTGTGTGAAGAAGTTTTCATACCTACGCTTTTAAATTTTGAGCTATACTGAAATATTGGTTTTATAATGATGATATGTATTTTATTTTTTAGTATTTATAATCTAGTGAAAATATAACAAAATTTCAAATAAAAAAATATTTGGTTACCATCATATTTTTTAGTAGTCTTTAAGAAAAATATAATATATTTTATTTTATTTTAACGAAATATAATTGTAATTATATATTATTAATACAATTATAATTCATAATTTCTTTTGATAAGTAATTAAAATATATGCGTATATTTTGAAAAGTATTATTTGAATTAAAATGTTTTAATTTTATGCACTTAATAATTATATTATTCATTCGCTATTCACTAAGTATTTATAATTATTTCATGTTTTATTTATAATTATTTAATAATGTATGTTTTAATAAATACTCGTATATTATAGAAATATTTCATAATATTAACCATAATTTTTTTATAATTCTTAATATATTTAATTTTATAAATTGCATAGACATTTAAATTTTCAATGCGTTCAATTGCATACTTAATACAATCTTATTAGTATCATATTTATTCAACTTCATATAATGTTTTGTGAATTAATAATCTCAAATTTAGATTCTGAACTAAACGAAGATTATATTGGTTTTATGATATGTATTTTTTATTATACACGTAAAAATATACAGTACACAGAAATAATCGTCTGATTATAATAAATGGAGTATGCACATGGTAAAAAATTTAATTGAGTTGGTACTTTACTTAAAACATATTTTTGAGTTTCCAACAGTTTTCTTAGCGGATAGGAAATCATTAAAAAAAAAAACGTTTAAATTCGTGATAACTATAATTTATATGAAATATTATATTGTTAATATAGGAATTCAAATAGGTATTTTTTATAACACTTATGTTATTAAATTTTGAAACTATTACTTTGATTGTTATTTAAATATAAAAGTTTGAAAATGTTACAAAATTTTAATTTATTGTTAATGATATTTAATAAACAGTAATAAATTTTAGGTTTCACGATTACAAAGTTACGCTTACGTTGCGTAAAAATTTTAATTTTAAATGCCCTTAGCTGAAATTTCACAATTCAATATGTGTTTTATGAATGTATATTAAAATCCAAATTCATGATTGTAAGTTACATAAAAATCAAAAATCAAATACACGTTAATAGATGAACTTTAATATATACAATTATAATTATCACATTTTATACTACACATCGAAATATAAAAGTTTTACTATTTTATAAAGTTTGCAGTTAAATAAATTTAAAAACTTTTCGTTTAATTATTAAATTAATATTGATTCAACATATTGTATATGTAGCTAATGAAAATATGAAAATATGAATAGAGAATACCTAATATTTTTATGTTTATGCATTAGAAAGATGTAGTAATAGTAATAGTTACTGAATAATGTAAATTTTCTTTTTAGTACCATTAATTATTTTTAATATAATATAGTTAATAAAAAATATTAATTATTTTATTTTAAATTAAACAACTAATAAAATGATTTAGAATTTAGTTTCATATATTGTAATATAAAATATGTAGTTTAAACTAGATAACTAAAAAGCTACAATTTATTTTTCACGTAATTGTATTTCGAAAACTCTTGTACGTGTTCACATTTTAGAATATATATGGAATTAGATATATTTTAAATGTGAATGCAAAATTTATTAAAGAGAATATCCAATTGTTTACTCAGACTGTCTTTGATATTTAAATTTTGAAAGTATTATGTTATAAATACATAATGTTGAAACTTTACTTGTTTTAAAAATAATTTTGAAAACAATAAATCAAAGATTCACCATCATTTTACTACGTTACACAAGTATTTTAAAAAAATTGAAAATAAATTAAATATATTATACTCGTAAGTACATCTAAAAGAATCGAACTTTAACATTTTGTGTATAGATTTTTTTTTTTAATTTTGATTTTATAATTAATTTAATACATACCTACCTGACAAACATTTAATATATTTTAGTTTTACATATTTATTTTACTTACAATAATATCTAATTAACTAATATTGAAAAACAATAATATATTTTCTTCTTATAATTTATATAAAAAATGTAATATTATATATACAGAGCCGATATTTTTATTAATAATTATATTCATTCTAAATTAAATCTAATTAAATTGTTGATATTTTAAATTAATACTTTTATCTAATTATATTACGTAATTTGAATAATATTATGCAATTAATAATAGGCTACCTATAGATACCTATATGGTATATCATAATTTTTATATTTTTAATATTTTTCACTTTTACCTATAATGTACTACTTTTTTCATATTTCCCAAGCTGAACATCAATAAAATTTTTTAATATTATATTAAGTTATTTTGTAAATACTAAATTAAATATTAATACATACAATAAATAACCTACCTAAAAGTAGCTAATCTGAATTTCAACATATTAACCTAATCATTAATCGAATAAATAATTTTATGTGGATATCAAAATTGTAATGTATTTATTATTTTATTACGTTAATATTTTTAAATAAAACATAATGTTTATAAAAAAAATTAATAAAAATATATTGGTATGTATTTTAATTATTTATGAGTTTAATTAGGTTGTTAAAAAAAATAATAATAATAATGAAATACCTATATAAAATATAAAAAATATATATATATATGAAAATATTAAATAACATAATTGTTATATACGATATACCTATCTTTACATGATATAATCTATCATTTTTAATCATAAATTAAATTCCTAAAAGTATATTTTAAAATATTAATAAATCAAAATTACATAATAAATTATATTTATAAAATGTAATATAATAATTTACAATCGTGAAATAATTTTGTTTCACAGAAAATTAAACATCACAAAATTATAATAAACATTATCTGTTTCATCAAGTAATGAATATTATATAAGTATAATAATTGACGTTAATTAGTATGTACATATATGTTTCTTTTTTTGATTAAAACATAATATTTCAATAGAAAGAATTTGTTTTAATGATAGAAATTCGGTATAAAAAATATAATTTGAAATGTATTTATCTTTCTGCAAGTAAGCTGATAGAAAAAACAAAACATTACAATTTAATATTTAAACGTGCATTAAATGTTGAAATATATTATTTTTTTTAAATACGAATTTTCTTAACTTAACATAATATTCTTTTATAATTTATATGTTTCATTTAATTAACTTATATAGTTTAAAAATGTAATAATAATAATAAATTTATAACTATATAAGTATAACAAGCAAATAAAAAAAAAAATGTATAGGTATAGATTAAAATATTGCATAAATTAAAAACTATATTTTAATATACATTAATTGTGTTATAGTTTTATTCAACATATTATTATCATACCTTATAAACTTTTCCAAAGTTAACAACTTTAATGAAATTGTAAACGAGCACAATCAAAAATTCTTTTTTTTTTTTAAAAAAAAAAAAAAACACTTTCTGTCTGGTGATCTGATTTGATGCTGCAAACAAGCACCTAACTGGCGTTAAAACTTCCAAAGTCAAAATGATTACTTTTGAAGTCGCTGCTTTGCCTTTTATAGTAGCTACGTCCCTGCCAATACGCAATTGTTAGCGTGGCGGGGAAATGGGGATGTACAGTTTTTAGGGTTGTGGGAGTGTACAACAAGCGAGTTTATTCCCAGCGGATGGCTCTCAACCCTTGTGATTATATGTAGGATGTGTAGTGTAGTTACTTGTTGCGCGCTGTGGTCACAAAATATTATCACATCATTTCCCCTACATAAATGCATTCACAAATCGGTACGATTAAAACTACGACTATATGCGTGCAACGTTTATTAATTATGAAGGTGTTTAAACATACATTGCCCGTAACTAATTTATTGGCTATACACATATAGTAAGTACTAAGTATATACCTATACAATTTTACACGTTTACATTTATTACCAGCGTTGTTTTAATATTTTATCATATTATATAATATTGTCAATAATATACAAATTTAACTTAAACGGGTAATATTACCTATATTATATATCTATACAGGAAAATCGTTTAATCATATATAGGTAGATATAATAAAATATTGTATGCTAACACTTGCCCGTATATTAACTGCAATATCTTGTTATTATTTTAAGATTTTTATTTTGTTAAAAGTAATTTAAAAAAAAAAAAAAAAAAAAATTGAAATTTATTTTTATTTAAGTTGTTAATTATTAATATTTATTGTGTAATCAGAATTTCACGTTACAAAAATGGTGGGAATTAGTAACCTACATACATTTTTTATCATTTTATAGCAATATAAGTGTGATGATCGAATCAAATTTCTAATTTTATCGTTTTGTAATTATAACAGTATGTATAAAATGTATAAATAATTAAAATTAAAATTAAAAACAATAAATAAATATTTTTTTTTAATTTAAACTGCATTGATATATTATTAGTTATTATTTATAAGTAATGTTTATTTATTATCTTTTAACGCGATAACGAGCATATTACACTAATATGAATTATGCATAATGTAAAAATAACATATAAACCGATCATAAGATCATCAAAACATAACGACTTAGAAGTAAGGGAGGAAAAACGAAGTTATAGCAATGAGGTTTAACATAAAATAAGATAAATTAGATAATATTCGAGTAAGAAGATTATTTCTTAGATAGGTACCTCCTAATTAGTTAAAGAATGGGAAATAATAAAATAAGTTATATTGTGGGTGTTTTAGATTGGACATTTAAATTATAATTATTACTAGAATGGAAGGGCGTCCACGAAATTAAAAAAAGGTTTTTACAAGAATTAAATATTTTGAGAACTGTACACGAAATAATTTATTTATTAGGCCCGGTTATTTAATTTTTATTCAACAGATATATTATAATATAAGAATACGTTAGGTATACGTCAATACATCAAGCGGATGAATAAAATGTACACAAAAGCTTAAAACGGAAATTATTTTTAAATGTAATAATAATATTAGTTATTACCATCCAGATTATCTACTAATCATTAAATAAAATAGTTAATGTATTATATTATACATTGATGCAAATATAGTACTCGTATTAAAAATTATTATTTTTTTTATAGTTTGTTTACTATTCAACAATAATTGAATTATTTTATAACTGAATTATTATTTTTTCTGGATGATTTCTTTGGTATTTTCACTTATTATTCAATTTAATGATCGTGCGGATCAGCATATATTAATTAAAACAAAACATTAAAACAAACTTTATTATTCTTTTTATGTATAATATTTATCACGTTTGTTATTTGTGTAGCTCCACTTTATCTGCATGCTTAATTCAAGTCTAAAAAGTTTTTAAATATTTAGTTAACAATAAATCGAAGGTTAAAAATTATAATGTACCTACCAAGATGTATTTGTTTATTCACAATAAAAATATTATGATTTTTAACGTATAATTTAAATTATAAATAATTAATATAGTATAATAAAAATATAAATAAATAGGTACCTATAGTGTCTTTTTAGTTAAAAATTAATCTTATTTGCATTATTATGTAGAGACGTAGAATAATACTTATTTAATATGATTAAAAAAAAAAAAAAAATGTATTCTCTAACATTATAAATATTATTTATTATATAAATTTTATTAAATACCCGGATCGAATTATGTATAAAAAAAGATATAAAAAAAATTTAAAAGTAAAATACGCATATAATTCATATCATAATATGTATATTATATGTATACAAAACACAGATAAAAGTAAATTGTATAACATTGCGTAATCCAATAGTAATAAATCTATATCCAGTTGATAAGCGCCCGCCAAAAATATTCAACTAAAATTTCCCAGAAGATTTGCTTTCTTCGTGCTATAAATGTTATATACAAAATATATATGCATTATAATTTATGTTTGATGTATAACTATTATAACATAATATTTTTATTTATGGCATTTCAAAAGTCATTATTAAATACAATATTTTATAATTGTTTAAACACGCAATAAAAAAAAAACCATTTATTTTTTAAGAAAACTGAAAAACAACTTTAATGTCTTTCTGACGGTGAAATTTTATTATAATATTTATTAAATATTATTATAATAAAATGTATAATGTGTCTATGATACTTTTTTTAATAAAAACACTATTCTAAATCTTCAAATTAATCTATTAGTAATCAATAATCATTAATCCTCGTTAAGCATAATATATTGATACATTTAGTAGTCTTATAAAAGTAAAATGTTTCATGATTTTTTTTTTTTAGTTCTTATTGGTATTTCTACAATTTAAAAAAAAAAAAAAAAAAAACGAATTAAATTGGTATATTATTTTTTTATTTTTTTTGTTCTATAATAATATCTGAAGGTAGTTCTTTGTGATCTGAGTTACTGAAATACCTATTAAATAATCCAAGGGATGTAGTCATTAAACTAATTTATAAATTATAATTTTAAAAATATGAATCAGACCAGAAGTGTATGTAAATCGGTTCGTTCCAAAATAAAGATTCTAATGTCTAAATAAAAGCCAAAAGTAAAACAATTTTTATAAAATTACAATATGCCTATGTGAAGTAATTAAATAGTATAACAATTATGTTTGTATACAATTTTTAAAACGAATTCAAAATTAAAAGAGTACACAACACAATGCATTTTTCGTTAATTAATATATTTAGTAATAAAATAAATTATTGTACTCAGAATATTGTTAAAAAAAAAAAATTAGATTTATTTTTAAATATGTGAATTTTAGCGTCAAAAGCGATAAAAGAATCAGAAGTTTAATGCAGTTATTATATTTTTTAAAATATAAAAATACAAAAATAATTATTTCGCGATCGTCGTATCGTGTCGCAATAAATGGTTATTGCAGTATTTACAGGGGTGCGCGTAACAAAAATATTGCTTTCACAAGACTTCAAATATTTTATTAAAAGTAAATACATACCTATAATAAAAATTCAAAAATATGGTTTAAAGAATTATAAGGTAGGTAAATTATCAAGTAAAACGAATAAGTTTTTCAAGTACAAGACACATAATTACGGCTATCCCGTCTCAATGACGTCACGTAGTATTTTTCAATTCCTAATTACCTACTATTATTATGTAATATGAATAGAAACATAATATATATTTAATTTATTTTTCTTAAAATTTAACATATAGGTACTCGTACTTTCAAATAAAACAAAATTTTCAGTTACCTACCTATATTAAAGTAAATATTCAACAACCAAAATACAAAATACATTTAGTATCTAAATTTATTATTTCTCTTGAAATATTATTAAAATCAATTTTTTAAAAAATATATACGCAGTTTCTGCGAATTCTGCATAGTTTTTTGTAATTTTTCAGTACCTACTCACCTAGGTAGTATTTTATATCGTTAAAAAAAATATTGGAGATTTCGAAAAAGACTAGATTAAGTTCTATATTGAAAACACACCTTATTTATGAATATTTCTATTCAAATATATGGGAAATGTCTTCCTACTGTTGGGACCAAATTAATTTAATAATACTTTATTTTTCATTTATAAAAGTAAACGGACCATTGTCCTATCATTTTTGCTGTAAGATTTGAAATAATTACTATAACTCGTAATATTTTTATATAACGTAAGTGCAATAATTAAAATTGTCATTATTGCAAAGATTTGATATTACTATTATTATGAAAAATATTAATATTAATTTATTAATTTAAACATACCCATCATGTATAACTATACATACAAATTAAATTACACCTATTATTTATATATACTATATATCTATGTAAACTTTACACACATGTATTTATGTAAAAATCTAAAAATACTTTTATGATCTACTTTAATAAAATACCTACTAATTAAGTTAAATATAATTTGTTATATACTTTTATAGGATTACTGTAAAATATTCGTATAAATTAACTGTACAGTTTACCTACATTAAAATAATTAATAATTAATTTAAGTAGGTACCAATATATTATAATATATTACTCATATATTCAAATAATAATTATATATATTATATATTATATTATATATATATATAATATATATAATATAATTGTTTAATATAGTCGAAATTATTTTATAGTTCAATAATATGGAAGAAATATCTAATGAAAAACATTTTGTAGCGGAAAAATCTAAGAGCAATAGAGCTAAATGTAAAAAATGTAAAGAAATTTTAAATCAAGGAACGTTAAGGATTGCTAAAGTTTTACCGAATCCGTTTGGTGATGGAAAAATGATGGCATGGCATCATCCGCAATGTTTATTAACAGTGTTTTCCAAACAGAGAGCAACAACGGCAAAAATTACCTGTGTTGATGATATTCAAGGTTGGGACGAACTATCTATAGAACATCAAA
This sequence comes from Tetraneura akinire, assembly GCA_021307375.1. Classification (NCBI taxonomy): domain Eukaryota; kingdom Metazoa; phylum Arthropoda; class Insecta; order Hemiptera; family Aphididae; genus Tetraneura; species Tetraneura akinire. Next base: position 2,184,299 of record JAIUCT010000015.1, read on the forward strand.
ATGAAATATTTTCAACTTTTCCTGATGGTAAGATAATATAAAGTTCTATTATGTTTATTAACTATACGTATATAATATTAATCGTTAATTATTATTTATTATATGAATAATATTTTAGTGCCAAAGGAAAAACTTAAAACGCACGACGATGAACCAGACAAAAAAAAATCACCCAGTAAAAATAAGAAGGAATCAAAATGTCTTTCTACCGTGATAAAAACTCAGACATACTATTTTAAAGATTTTCGAAAGTTGTGTATGCATATTTCAGAAGAAAACAGCCATCTTCAGAAAATGGCAATTATTAAAAAATGTTTTGATGATATTTTATCTAATGGTTAGTATGGTGCTATAAATCTATAATATTGCATTAGAATAGTATGTTTAACCTATTATATTAAACATTCGATTTGGCTATATATTTTTAATAATATGTTATTTATGTATTACGTATATATAAAATAGAAACAAATTATTAGTATTTAATTTTTTGGAAGGGATGATTGTTATTCAAGAATAATAGTTATGATTATTCGATTATGAGTAAATAATATATTTTAATTAACAGTTAGAAATTACTAATTACTAATTACTAAATGAATTGTACATTACTTAATTTTTTTTACAGAACAATCAAATGAGGCTTGCTGGAATTGTTTATTTTTATGGTGTAAATTGTTATTACCTAATTCTGAAAAAAGAATTTACAATCTACAATCAAAACAACTAATAAAATTATTTTGCAAAGTATAATATATTATTTACATGCATCATAATTTTTATATTGTACATAATAATTAATTAGGTACTTATTTTTTCTTTACTTAGTTATTTGAACAAAATTTTAACTTAATGTTGGAAGATTTAGAAAAAGGAGATATTGCTGAAACTATCAGAATATTTTTTGAAAAAAGTAATAATAATGATATGAAACCAGCTAAAAAATCTACATTAACTCTAAATGATGTTGATAATTTTCTTAACAAATTATCTATTGAAACCACAGAAATAGCTCAAATGGATCTTTTAAAATCAATGACTACACTGTAAGTATTATTAATTGTACCATAATTACGAATAAACCCCATTTATTAGATACATTTATTTGTCTTAATTAAAAATTTTAATTATTTTATAGTTGTACTGGAAATGATTTAAAAATGATCATACGACTAATAATCCATGACCTTCGAATTAAATGTGGACCTAAATATATGTAAGTCAATTTTTAAATTTTGAGCAAAATTAACTTTCAAAAAATAAAAACTACTTGTAATTAAGAGTATCAATACCTAAAATGAATATTTATTATTTATATTAAGGTTTTAATAATACTCAATGATGTTTTACCAAATTATTTTTGGGTATACACTACCCCTTCACAACTTAGTAGTGTACAAAATTATTAATTTATTATTTATTATTATTATTATTATATATTTTTTTTTCTTTTTTTTTTCTTTTACTATTAATTTAAAGAACATGTATATTGCGAATGTTATGTATGATGATTTATTTTAAATACATTTATCTTTAATACAACTTATTATACAAACTATAGTACCGTTAAAATTTTAAAGAGGAAGAGTAACACCTTTAAAATAACTCATATTACCTTAAAAATTAATAAAAAAAAATAAAATTCTACAATTTATATATAAAATTGTTTTTCTTGCATAGACACTATGCAGTCTGCAGTCACTTTTATGTGTCAGATATAATTTTTGCACTTTCTTGTAATTTATAAAATTTTGGTAATTTGCTTATATATAATAATTTTTATACTTTTAATAGATATACGCACATGCCTGTATTTTTTTTTTAATTTTTTTTTTTTTTTTTTTAAGGTTTATGATAAATCATTAAATTGTTGAATGGCTATCCACAATACCCCTGCTAATACTCATAGTACAAATCCAAATAATTTCTTATTATCCTAGTTATTAATTAATGAAATTTTAATAAAAAAAATTAAGTTTTGTAAGTTAGTAAATTTTAGGTTACTAATAACCCATAAATAATTACTAATGTAATAATTTCAATGTACTCGTATAATTAATCAATATTTATTTGTGTATATCAAATAATAAAAGAATATAAATTTATACTTTTTAATATTGTAAAAAAAATTAGGTTAAAGTTTTACTTATTGAAATTTTATAATAATAATTATATTATTTTTTAAAAACAAAAATAATTAATAATTAAAGCTTACAATATAAATATAAATTGACTGGACTATGTAAAATAATTGTCTAGTGTAGCTTGAAGTAATCTATTACCTACACTTAATATATAATGCAATTCATTTATTACACTTCATAGCTGATAGTATAATTCTAAGAATAAAACATAGAAAAATAAAATAAGTTTATATTTAATTAATTTAAAAAAAAAAATTATTCATTTTAAAATGTGTAATCATTTTACTTATAACAATAATTAACTTATAATAATATCTATATTATGTACCTATCTACTTAATTTATTCTCATTACAATATATTTATTATACTTTTAGTTTGGGAGCTATACACCCTGATGCCTATGAATTATACCAAACTTCACATGACTTGAGATCAGTAATTGAAACCGTATGTTCTTCTAATGCATCCAAGATTATTAATAATACAAACAAAAAAATTAATATTAATCTATCTTTGTTAACACCAATTTTACCAATGTTGGTATGTCTATATATTAGTGTTATAATAATATTAATAATAATAATAATAATAATTATTATTATTATTATTATTATTATTATTATTATTATTATTATTATTATTATTATTATTATTATTATTATTATTATTATTGCATACTTAATTTTTTAGGCTGAACCATGTAAAGATATGAATGACGTTTTTAAAAAATGCCCGGATGGTATATATTCAGAAATTAAATATGATGGTGAACGAGTACAATTACATAAAAATAAAAATAAATATGAATTTTTTTCAAGAAGTTTAAAACCAGTTTTGGGACATAAAGTAAATATTATAAACTTTTAAATATTGCATGATATTGCACATAACATGTATTGTATTAGTGTATTACAATCTATTTAAATGCCTATTCAAGGTTAGGGTACCTGTGATAGATGACCCTTCCCTTGTCATAATTTTTTTCTGGATAAAGTCTTGTGTCTTTATTTTTACTACACTATAAAGTATAATATTAATTCATTTTACTTCATAATATAATAAATACTAAATACTATATAAATATGTTTTAGGTAGATGTATTCAAAATGTATATTCCTAAAGCATTTGAACACGGGAACGAAATTATTTTAGATTGTGAGGTATTAATGTATGATCAAAAAATTAAAAAGCCATTACCTTTTGGTACCTTGGGAATTCATAAGGTATTATTTTTTCAATTGCAATTAATTTATTTATTATTATTATTATTTGTGTCATAGAAAAACAAATTTGAAGATGCTAATCCTTGTCTTTTTGTATTTGATTGTTTATATTATAATGGTGTTTCATTATTAGACAGGTATGTAATATGTAAATTATAGTTTAGAATTAGATATTTATACTTTTAGTAAAATAGTCGCCCATTTCTAATCTTTAAATGCATAAAATCTCATAAATGACTTATTTCTCAAAATTAAAGAACAAATATATAAGAAACGTTTTCTTTATTTAAATATGATTAATCAACAATTTATTTAAATTTAAGATAATGCAATATTTAATATTTGATTATTTAATTATTTAAATATAAATGAGATTATGATGTAATTATATCACATTTTTAAGAAATAAATAATAAATAAATAAATTATAGACCAATTTTTGAAAGACGACAAATTCTGTTGGAAAATATGACTGAAATTAATGGACATATAATGTTTTCAGAAGTCAAAGAATTACATGTTAGTAAATTTAAAAATTAAATCAGTAATATTTAATTATAATAACTAGTTATTTTTTTTTTTTTTTTTTAGAAAACTAAAGATCTTATGTTAATGGTAGAACATGTATTAAATGAAGGTTTAGAAGGATTAGTATTGAAAGATCTATCGGTAAATATTATTTATTTATTTTTATTTAAATTTGTAATATTTCAATATATGATAATTTAATAAATATTAATAGGTAATATTTGATAAATAGTGACATAGATTTGACACATTATATACTTTTTTATATTTTAGATATACTGAATGTATTGGTTTTACAATGATGTGTGTCTTTCTTTTTTCTTTTTAAGTATGTAGACACTTACTACCCTAAATAATGCTCCGATTATCATGAATAGCATATGTTTCCGGTAAGAAAGTGGATGTAATTGGTACTTTATTTAGGTCATTTTTCGAATTTTTTAAAATTTACCTTAAACAGTAGAAAAAACGACGAAAAAAACAGCAATATATTAATCAATACCTACATTATCTGACTGAACTTCGTTCAGAATTGTTTTTCGAATGCAATGGTTAAATTACATTCAAATTCTAATTAAAATTAAATACTAACCTAACCTATATCCCTGCAGCAGGAGTATCAGCTCTTTTAATTTTTTTTTTTAAATATAGGGAATTTATGAACCAGGAAAACGACATTGGTTAAAAATAAAAAAAGATTACTTGTTTGGTGGTTCAATGGCTGATAGTGTAGATCTTGTAGTTCTTGGTGCCTGGTTTGGTACTGGAAATAAAGGTATATAATAATTTTAAAAAAGTTGAAAGTTATATATTATGAAATAAATTATAATTATAATTTATAAACAGGTGGTATGATGTCGATATTTTTGATGGGTTGTTATAATAAAAATACAGACAAGTGGTATACAGTAACAAAAGTACATAGTGGTCATGATGATAAAATGCTTGAAAAATTACAGGTAAAAATTAATTTTGCTATTAATTTCAGATTTTGAGAGAAGTGAATAGCATATGATCCCAATTGGGAAGTAGATATAGTTGGCACTTTATTTAGGTCATTTTTTGAATTTCTCAAAATTGAACTTAATGAAATACGGCATTTTTCACGGAAACTGAAATTTTGAAAAAATCAATTTCAATATTTTATGATAACTGGATCCATATTGATCTTAAAGAATAAACATTTTATTGGGTGTTCAAATGCAATGATTTAACATTGAATTCAAATTTTAATCAAAATACAACACTATCTCCTCCACACCTGTATCCTACCCACACCAGTATCATCTATTTTTTATATTATATTTGAAAGTTCCTAAACTAAAATACATAGTTAAATTTTTATCTTTAATTATAAAATATATTAATATTAACATTATATTAAACTTATGTATTTAAATTATGATGTATATCTCATTAAAGCTTTGTACTGCATAAATATAGAATCAATTAAAAATGATCAAAATTAGTAAAAATCCAGAAAAAGTTCCAGATTGGTTAAAATGTAAAAAAGCTATGATTCCAGATTTTGTAGCAGAAGATCCTAAAGTAAGAATACAAAATTTTTTCTATATTAATTTTACATATTTTAAACAAATTATAAAAATAACTTATTTAATATAAAATAGAAAATGCCAGTTTGGGAAATTTCTGGAGCAGAGTTTTCTCAAGCAGATTTGCATACAGCAGATGGTATTTCTATTCGATTTCCTAGAGTAACCAAAATTAGAGATGACAAAAATTGGAAAACTGCTACATCATTAACCGAATTACAAGTATATTATACTGTTATCTAATATAATAATGTTACTCAAAAATAAAACATTTTAGAATTTTTAAAATTTTTAAATTTAAAAAATAAATTACATAAAAAATTGGGCCACTTCTAGTTTTAAATAATATTTTACATAAAATTAAAAAAAGTAATACATTTAATAAAATTAATTTAATGCTCTACATCTCATTAATATAAAATTTAATTTGTTTTAGAATTTGTATAAATTGTCAAAAGAAAAAAACAATATAGATATATTTTCAACTCTGACGCCAGAAAAAAATAACAGTTCTAACAATGATTTAGACTCATCACCAAAGAAGCAAAAAAAATTAAAGGTAATAATATTAATTAATTATTATTTTATAACATAAACTCTGTTTTAATTTATATATAAATGCAATTACTTTATAATATGATTCTAAACAAATAATTATCATTGTAATAAATTCTATATTATAAGTTTTATACATTATTTGAATGTACCCAGTTCTGAATTGACCTGTGAGTTACAGTGAAAATCTCGGTGGGCGTAGGCAAAATATTAGTCGTTTAAATTGTTTTTATAAAAAAATGCGCAATCTAATTAATATGTATTCTTTCACGTTTTAATTATATTATAATCATCATTATGCATCTTGAAAACTAATAGAAATATTGAAATATAAAATTTTACATATTTTAATATTAATTATTATAGTTGTTCGTAGTTTAATATTAATTATTATTAAGTATATTTTATTCAAATACCATATGATTTGGTAAAATTACAAAATCAAAACATCTATTGTCAAAATAATGATTCAATTGTTTATTAATATATAAATATTTGATAAAACTTAGAGTTGCATAATATGTTTTAATATTTTATACATTTTATTTGAAACCATCGGAGTCCTAGACTCTAGAGAAAATAAATATTTGGTTAAGCTTGTAGTTCCATATTTCAAAAATTTAATGTTCAAAATAAAAAAGTGTATGAATATATTTAGAATATAACAAATATTACAAATTTAAAAAATTTGAAAAATTTAACCTAATCAGGGTGCCGCGAAATTATTTGAAATATATATTTTTAAGAAAAATCTATTTCATGAAAAATATAGCACTGTACGTAATTAAACAGACTATTATAAAACACCTCTTATGTTTTATATATTTTGTAGAAATATATAATTCTCTAATTTTAAATTAATATGGTTAATCAAAAAATAAATAAAAAATAAATAATTAAAAATAATAATATATACCTACAATGTAATGATTTGTTTTATAAAATGTAATATGACGTGTATTATAGTATTATAGTATATACGATCAGGGCCGTAGCGAGGGGGGGACTGGAAAGTGTTTATGCTGGGGCCCGTAACTTCTAACCGCTTCCTAACCGGAAAAAAGTATTTTGTTTAAGTACTTGTTACTTATTACAAGTGTTTTCCAAGAATTCTTCTAATCAAATTTACAAATATTACATTTATTTACAAATAAGAAATAAAATATGATTTTTATATGGCTATAATTATATTTATTATATATTTAATGTATATTTATTTCGACTCTTATTCGTTAGCAAAAAAATTGTCCTGGGGCCCGAAATTTTTCTCTACGGCCCTGTATACGATATACACCTTACTACTTTTGTTTATACTTATGCACTGATAAATAAAATCGAAGTAGTCTATAGGGCCTGGGTGCCTCCGGATGATATAAAATGACTGAGGGTGCCGTGAGTGAAAAAAGGTTGGGAACCTCTGTTTAGACGCATCATAACAGTTTTAAAATTTATAAAAATAAAAAAGTTTTGAATAATTTAAATATCATATCCAAAAACCTGTTTTGTTTAGTTATTTCAATCGATCGAATCTACTTGTATGTTTATTCTACCTTAAAAAAAAAAAAAGCTAAATAGGCCAATAAAAATTAAAAATCTCACTAGGCCAATTTTTTCAAATCCAGTTTTGAATGTACTTATATAACATACACTTATACACTTGATTCGTCGAAATGTGTATATTATAATATGACCACAGCTTATAAATTTGTAAATTATATTTCTTCATCAATTATCACTTAAAAATTTTAAATTTTAACAAATATTTGAAAATAATAAAATTACAAAGTGCTCATTTCTCATAAGAAAATAATTGTTATGCAATGAATAATATGAATACCTATTAATTATAAAAACATCAATGATATAATAATTAATGTTAATTATTTTAAAATCATATTTAATTCATTGAATGTCCCACATTTAATATATACAAATACTGTTTTATAAAAATGACGTCAGTTGAAGTAAAATATAATAATAGAAATAACAATACTTCAAAGTTGTTTTGTTACGACTTCAATAATAATAATAATAATAATAATAATAATAATATTTCATTTACTTTGTGGTCAGCAACAGACTTCACAATTAATGTCTTTATTTGTAATTTGTATTTACTGAGGAATTGTGGATTGAATTATTTTTATAAACATTAAATACCGCATACTAAAAGATGAAGAAATAAATATTATATCAAGCGTAAATTAAAATTTTTAACTTTTAAAATTGACTTTGACGATTAATCTGATGTTTTTTTTTTTCTAATAAATCATATTGATTGTAATTAAAATAGAAGCAAACTAACACCAGACTTTATATATTACGGATTACGGACTATTTTAAAATAAAAAGTTCACGTCAAATAAAATACTGTAATATTATGCTTATGCAAATGTTATCTGAGCCGTTTAACTCAGTTCATGACTCAGTGTAGTCACGACAGCCAGACGTGCACTACACACTTCGATGATGGAACCTACAACGGTTCCGAAACGTCATAAGTCACTACCAAAACCAAAACACGGATATTTCCTCAAATATGGAAACAATATTAAACACAATATCTTATAGAATGATAATAAAACTTTGTTAATTTAAAATTAATTAAAAAATCGTCCACGGTAAATGCACAGTAGACTTGTCAGTTATCAACAATTAATGTACGCATATAATGGTTTATGCGGATATACACATACATTAAACGATAAAAATGAATTTCTCGTTCACAAAAGTTTTCATTACCTACCTACTTATAATTTTAAAATCAATATAATATCTACTAATATCTACGAACTATAAATTATAATTTTTAATTAAAAATAAAGAAACCCAATTTCTACAAAAAATATGTTTTTATTTTAACAAATACGCATTTCGAAAACCAAGTCTTCATCATCAATTTTAAATGAAATTTAGCACTTATTAATATTTTTATAATGTACAAGTATTAATTTACCTGTCTAATATTTTATTGTCGATCGCTAAATTTGATTACATAAATGCGGTTTTGTAAAATTTATTTTTTATATTCAACGTAGGGTTTAATAAATTTTATTATTTTATATTTTACATAAAGAAAACAATCGTATAAGTTAATTATATTATATTTTTGGTATAGGAAAACATAAAATCGATGATAACTTATTAATTAATATGTACCTAATATAAAATAATAAAATATATTTAATGACAAATTATTTTTAATTATTTCTTATATAATGATGAATTATGAATAATGAATTTGTTTTCGTTTTTGTAAAATAAATTTTATTTTATAGAATATAATTATATTTTGGTTTATTTCAGAGGACATTGGATGACTATAATAATCAACCATCTACTTCCAAAAATATTAAGACTGAAAATCCCGTTAAAAAAATTAAACTTTCCATTGGACCACAGCAGGTAAAAAATATTTTTTTATGCATAATTTATTATTTATTGTTGAGTACTTGTATATAATTTATTTAGATAAAATACGTAAAATTTATTATTATAATTACAGGAAAATAAAATTGAAATATATAAAAAATGCTTTACCTATATATTAATTTTATTTTTTTATCTATATATTTTTAATATAATTTTAAAAGTCAAGTTGTGCTAGGAATTAGTTTCTATACAAGAAAATAAAATTGATTAATAAATCATATATAAATTATAATAATATGCATATTAGGTTTTATTATAATCATATTAATTTAGAATTAAAATATTTATTATAGTTTGAAAAATTTTAAAGTTATTAATGTTTGCTATTAATGAAATGTTATGTTTACGTTTATTTCATATTTTTTAGAGTTTACCAGATTTATTTAATGGAATCCGTATTTCAGTACCAGATTCAAAATTTAAAGATAAGTTCTTACGTTATTTTATTGCGTATCCTTTTTAACTGTTATATTCTACATCTACTTGTTATATATTTACAATATATACGTAATATACAAATTACAGATTTATACATTTGATAACCAAAATTTTAATAATACATCTTTGAAAAAATAATGATGTGCAATGAAAATATAGTGTTATATTATAATTAAGGTTTGAATACAATGATAAAAACGATTCTTCTAGATAGAAATGATAAAGAGGAATGATAATGATAGATGAGGTTATGATAGATCTATTTCATATATACCGATAATAATTTAATGATAAATATTTTAATACACTTAATAAAATATAAGAAGAAGTAACTGTTCTAAAATTTTATCACGTACCTATTCAAAATATAAACAGCATGAATACTCAATAATATATTCAAATGTCTATGATATATTTCTATAGATGTTATAAAATTATTTAATCGATTTTGTTAAAAATATAGTTTTCTTGCATTTTGACAATTTTTATCCATTTCTTAGTAGTTTTTCTCATTATTAAAGAAAACTATCATAAGAAATTTAAAAAAATATTTAATTAAATTACTAACTAAATAAAATTCATTGATTTACAAATTAAATCATCAGATAAATGACAGATATTTATATACCATTACTGTAATTTGGCATTACATTCGAAAAAAGTATTTTAAGCGAAGTTCTGTCAGATGTGGGCACTTAGGTGACAAGGGATTTAATAAGCATTTATATTGAACTTAGAGACTAGACAATTTTAAACGGTTAGGTTAGGTTAGGTTAACCTAATCTAACCTAACCTATATGGTCCCTATAAGTGTGATAAAATTTTGCATTTTAAATATTTAGTAAAAATTGTCAAAATTGTAATCAATACATTATCTGACTGAACTTCGCTCAGAATCGTTTTTTCAAATGCAATGGTTCATCATTGCATTTAAATTCTTATTAAAATTAAACACTATGATTTTCACACCTATATCCCTGCGGCAGGAGTATCACTTTTCCCTTCCCTTGCTTTTTACATATTAATCATTAAAAAAAAAAAATCGATTTTTTTCGAACAATTTTTTACTAGGTATATCGAAAATGATTAAAAATGATTAAAATTTCAAGTATTTTTTACCTATATTTTTCTAGTTATATTAGAAATAATATATAATTTACATTCTGAATTTTCTTTATATTTCTTAATATACCTACGTAAATCTAACTTAATTTACATTAAAAACTTTTTTTTATTTTAATTATTATTTTAAAATATAATACAACATTCCTATCCTAAAACTTTTACCACCAGTATATGGAATCTTATATTTGTATTATTTTCTTAATATTTAAATCTTAGTTTCGGAGGTACATTAGATGAACATTCGCCTACACACGTTATAGTACAAAGAAAACAACCTAGTAAATTTTCAACAGTAAGTATTAAAAATTGTAATAGTCATTGTATTATATAAAATTTATTATAAAACCCAAATCATAAAAATAATTTTTTTTAAACTATATTAGGTAGGTACTCATTTAAAAGTGTATTATTTTTATGATTTTAGTTTTATAAAAAAATATACCTACCTAACATAACAGTTATAATTACTCAAGTCTTGAACTTATTTTAATAATATTATAATATACATATATAATATATTGCATGGTTATATATTTTATTGTTAACATTAAACTGAAAATTAATAATATAACAAATTATGAATTAACTACCAAATGTCATGTTAATAACCAATGGTGGTGGTGTAATTATGAGGAGAGTAAAGAAGGGGTAAAGTTATAATTTTTTCATAGTCAAAAGTCAAATAATCAAGTACAAATTGTTAATCATTAAAATGACAAACATGTAACTCATGTTTCAAATAATATAACGAAAAGACAGAATATTATTATTTTATATGGGTGTATCATTATAGAAAACACAATTTTCGTTAACAATAAATTTTCTTTTTCCTAACTGCCTTCTCTTTCTCTCTCTCTCTCTCTCTCTCTCTCTCTCTCTCTCTCTCTCTCGAAATAAAGCCATACAGCCAATAATGATAATTATTATATTTTATATTAATGATAATAAAATTAAATAAAAATGTAACGTGTGTTAATACAGAAATCACCAAAAAATTCGTGTTCGGTCATACCTGTTTGTGCTCAATGGTTTTGGGATAGCATAAGAAATGGAGAACTAATACCCATTGAAAATTACCAATAAAAGTATTTTTTATTTATTTTAACCGGGTTTATATTTATTATTATTATTATTATTATTATATTAATTCGTTTCAAATGAATTATTGTAACTATACTTTATGTATAAATATGTCATCGTCCGTATAAGTGAAATAAACTTGTTACTATTGCAAATTTCTTTTTTCTACCTCTCTATATGACTATATAATAATAATATAATTTATTGAACGAAATTATAATATGGATTTTAAAATTATGCGCAATATAATAAATTGTAAGTAGCCAACAATTTAAATATAAAATTAAAATGTAGGTTAAACTGCGTACGAAACACATCACACGTTTAAAAATTTAATATATGTATTATATTCAATAAATAAATGTACTTATATATCCTGTCGGTATAGAAATTGCATATTTCTATATATACCTATAACTTATATTTATTTTTAGCATAAATTATGAAAATAAATGTTATAATAAAATATATTAATATTAAAATGCGGTTAATTGAATTTCAAAAAAATAAAATAAAATTTCTATAATTTATTCTATATTCGTTTGTAATAATATAATATTCCAATAATTTTAATTAATCGAATATTGGAAATCATATTTATCTTTATTTTACTAATTTAAAGTTATTATTCGATTTACATTATTTTTTGTTTGTTTTTATATTTTTCAATAATCTTAATTAGTATATTAACTCATAAATAGGGCTCGGATTTTAATGCAATTGCATCTTTTTTTTTAAATGCTTGACACGATGCTTTCCAAGCTAGAAATGTGTTTTAAGAACTCGTTATTCTTATAACGACATTTTTTTGGAGCATTTTTTGCATTTTTATAGTTTTAGATCATTTTTACCTATTTCTTGAAAAAATTATTATATTAATATTAAAATATAAAATATTTGTATAATTTCGTACTATTTATTCATTATTAACTATTAATTTAATCAGTCGATTAAAATACTATACATGCGCGCCCAGCTTCAATAACACATAAACTGATTAGTCAATTATATCCAGTTTTATTTGGGTACATCCCTATTGTACGATTGTCAATTAAATTTTTATTTATAAAAGTTTATTAGCTGACAACTGCCGATCATTTAAATTTGAAAACATCAAAGAAATTCTTATTGTTCGATGTAATATTTTTAATACTACAGGTAATACAGATAAATTAAAAGAAATTATTTAATTGATTTAATTATTCAAATATTGTGTTATTGTATCATTTCTGTTTCAAAATGATTCACATGGTTCAAATTCAATTTTTTATAATACCTATAAAATAATAATATTAATAATAATATTTTTTTATAATACCAATTTTTTTAATTTTAATAAAAAATGCGTACTTTTATATAATTATATTATGTTTTTATTTAGAAAAAAAACTTTAGAGCATTTTTTAAGTCATTTTTTGAAGTTTTTAGGTCATTAATGCATTTTTTGATTGGGCATTTTTCGGTTTTTTCAGTGCATTAAAATCCGAGTCCTACTCATAAATAATTATATATCATCAGTGCTGTGTTTGTATAGGTACGTATATGTAATTATAGGTGCATCAAGGAAATACATTTATTGATAATAATGTGATGTTAAATATTTTTTTGAATTGCATAAAATACAATTTATTTATATTAGATACGCCTATGGTATAATATTAATATCAAATTAGTTCATTCGGACGAATATTCAGAATTCATTAATTTTAATAGGTAGGTACATTATAATAAAATATCAAAAATATAATTACATATTTAAAATAATTTTTAAATTTTTTGCGTAACGTAATATAAGTAATATATTTAATATATTTTAAATATACTTATGAATAGCAAATGTGTAGCATAATATATTACCTTATATTGTTTTGAGCACCTAGAGTTGGTAGGTACTTTAATATTATATTATAATTTAAAGTATTCCAAACGCTATATATCTGGATTGAAATATTCTCATATAAATTAATCACGTATTTTTATTCCGGATATACTTTTAAACTTGATATAGGTACCTACTCGTATTTTATCTAACATAGTTTTCGTGATACCATTTACACAATATTGTATTTTATCAATATCTCAACTGTAAAACGATATAGTGTTTTGAGTGTACAGAAATTCCCAAAGTCTTGACACCCCATTCTCTGAGTGTGTAATCACGGAATTAACTATACGAGTTATTATATTGTACTGGTTATATGTGTACTTATATGTTTATATATTGAGATTAATCAGATACCAGTTCAAAATTTCAAATATTATTTTGGTACTTATAATCGTACAGATGGTATTTGGAATTATAAACTTTTTAAACGTTTTCTTTTTATTTCCATTCCGTGTATGCCTACAATCTATAGTCTATACCTATATAATATATACATTAATACTATGTGCGTGTAGACACGTGGTACTTTACACATAACTCGACTCTATGGATAAGTCGCCACGCACACAAGTCAGCCAGCATGCTACATAACGACTACAATCGGAATTCCGAACAAGTACCTAAATTTATTTTCTAAATAATATTTATGGTAATACCACTGTATACCCGGCGTGTTACTGTGGTATAAGTGGGTCAACCATGCGGTGAGCTGCTCACCTGTTGCACCGTGAGCAGGTCAAGTTGAAGGTACTGGTTCCATGTATATCCGTGCTCGGATATATTCTCTCGTGTACTTGATATTTATGCGTTTGTCGCAGTGTCTGCCAAACGTATCGTCGCATATAGTTAATGTAGTGGGTACACGAAAATATACGATAGACCACAATAATTATGATATTATTCTCCCACGTTTAAACTATACAAGGTGTATTATAATAATAATATTATAGTTTAAATTTCAGATGTTTCAAAGTAAAAACCGACGACGGTTTTTAAATAATAATAAAAAAAAAAATCGATAAATATTTTTTGTACATAAAACTGTGCTTCCGGCGTTTAACCGGCTTATATTTGAATAGTAATTTAAAGTATTTAAATACGAGTACAGTACAATAGTACATAATATAACTATATAATACCAATACGCATAGTAATATAATCGATTAAATATTTGTTTTTTTGTTTTTTTTAAGTACCGTACTCCAACGTGACCGGGACAACTTAATAATATTTACGCCATCATTATTTTATCATCATCATCATCATCATCATCGCAAAAATCAAAATATTATTTCTCGTATTCCCGTTGCTCGCACGCGGGTAAAATAATAACGCAGTAACCGTTCGCGCGTTATAGGTAACTAGGTAGGTACCTATATACCTATAATATATAATCGTAACATTATTATTATTATTATTGGTATAACCATAGGTGGAAATAATGGGGATTTGAGAGGCTAAGCCCCATCAATTATTTGTCGTAGGTATTACATATTATATTATATTTATTATTTAATATTTATGTTATCATATAATTCGTTTTCGTTTTTATAATATTCTATGTCTATATTTGTACCGCGTTGTACTCTAATAAGTAATAATTATTAAATTGGATTACTTTAATTTTAATATTATAAGACACTCGTTTTGATGTAATGTTGTGGTAATTATTAGCTCCCTACGCCTCAAAAAAAAAAAAAAATTTAGTGGATTTCCGCCTATGGAACTTTTAATTTTGTAGCTTACCTATCTTACGACAAGACGCGTGAAATATTAGTTTTCGAACTAACATTGATTATAATAATTTATAACACGCCAAAATGTATACTCGTTTGAGGACAAAATTTCTAATACATATAAGTACATACAAGAATACAAGACATGGGAGACGAGTCGACTCGGTGCACGTCCATGGCCTTTCAAATTCAGACTTTAGTCGCCCACGAACTGCACGACATAGGTACATAATTGATTTGGAACAGAATCAAAATTTATCATAAATTATAATAATATATTATGTATAGGTATTAGGTAGTTCAAGTATATATTTATACCTAACCTATTATAATATGTACGTCACAGAAACGTTTCGATCAATACCGCGTGGTTTTATACCATATACCTTATATACCTGTATATAGGTAAGATATATTATAATAGGTACCTATAAATAGTTTATAGTTTAATTATACCTCTATAATTCTATATGTATTTTTTTTTTTTTTTTTTTTTTTTATATTGTTGAGTTATTCGTGTTCCGGTTTATGTATACATAAACCGTATATACTCGTATTATATACTGCAGACCTATTTCTTTTACAATAATTTCTAAACTATATATAAATATCGATATCGCATTATTTCAATACGATAAACCATAGTAACGGTATTCTGTCCTTGCGCAACTTGAAAGTAAGATAATACACATATTATAATATAATATTATAGTTATATCGTATTTATTGTCCGCGCCTATCTGCGGAAGTATACCTAGCGTATATTTACAGGGTAGGGCGGAGTTTGTGAATTTGAGAGATTAAATTCCTCCCCATCACTTTTTCCTCTTTTTTTTTTTTTTTTTTTTATATTTTATTTTGTATTTTAACGTATAGCGTATAATATAATATTATACCTACTATATATATATATATATATAAAAAAAAAAAAACATTTTGAAATATTCCGAACGAGCCTGTTTTAAATAATATATAGGTACTCGTATGTATGACTTTGGATTTTTCTAATATTTTAGTAACGTATCAAGTAATATGTGAATATACTTTAGTAAAATTTTCAGACGTTAAATTCTAAAATTTCAAATTTCAAATTTTATTTATCATTATATAAATAAAAACTAGAATTTTTGGAAATATTATATTTTTAAAAAAAATTAACATAACGGTTCCAAAATTTTTATCACAAGGACATAGAGTATAATTATAAAGTACCTATATGAACACTCAATAAAATTTTAATGTCCTTAAGTTCAATATTGTCTGAATTATCGTAAAATATTGAAATCGAATTCATGGAAATTTCAGTTGTCGTGACAAATGCCGTATTTTGTCATTTTTTGGTATAGTTTGTTCTATCGCATAGGGTCAATTTTGAGAAATAATTCGAAAAATGACCTAAATAAATTGCCAACTGCATCTGCTATACTTTCCAACCGGAAACATAATACGCTGTTCGTGAAAATCGAAGCATTATTTCGGGTAGAAAAAGTGTCTTCGGACATAAAAAGAATAAAAAAAAAAAAAAAAAGAAGACACACGCCTCAATCATAGGCGTAGCCAGACTTCTTGTTTAGGGTATGCAAGATTATTTTTTTTAGAAAATCCTATGGTATTAACACTGGTTCAAAATCCATTATCGAACCGGCCCAAATCTGTAAAATTTTCAACGGCCCACCGGGATTTGCCCGGTAGCCCACCGGCCCAATCTGGGACTGTGTACATTTAACTAGTTAAAGTAGTCAGTAGATAAACTAATTTATAATTATTTAGAATAGGTACCACTACACAATTATTATCTTAATGAAAATCATTGGGTTACTATTTACATGAATATTTAAATTAGGCCACATAGCACACATAATATGACATATCAAACAAAGAATTAATTATTTCATTACAGAATTTTTAACCAATATTTGATTGAATTACTGTTGAATGCTAATGCATCAAACATCAAATAAGCAAAAAATATCTAATAGGTAAGTAATAACCAAATTATACAATTTATTTGGCTTTTTGAAGTTAAGGGACTTAAAATACAAAAGTTTTTCTTGAGCGTTTAGGGTATGCAGTGGCATACCCTGCGACCCCCCTGGCTACGCCTATGCCTCAATGTAAAACCAATACATATATAATATTTCGGTTCGCGCAAAATCTAAAACTTCTCATTCATATATGTGTATAATAAATAAATAAATAAATAAATAATATTCGAAACTCTCGTATACTTCGTTATAAAATAATAAATTGAATCGATTTAATGTCTATACATTAATTGGATTCCGAGACAAATCCGCGCGGTTCGCATACCTTTATTATTTTATAAAATACCCACGGGGGTTGTTGTTACCACCCACAAACTTGTCCGGAAAACCGCGAATATACGATATTATGTATACACATATAGTTACTTTCAGCGATTTCAGATTTGGCGCGTTTCATATTTAAGATCGTTCGAATACTATATACATCCCTCTTATAGTCGTCTTACATATTTTATCTATATACACTCTCCGTCGAGTCGAACTCGTTCGAATATCGTTCGCCTTGACCCAGATGAACCTTCCTATATATTATAATATATTCGCAGTCTAGACGACGCGTTCCTCGTCTTAATAATTAATAGTATTATATTATACTTCTCGTTTTTTTAGGTTTTATGACTTCCTTCGATCTTGTTCCTAAAATTATGTTTTTATTATTATTTATTATAAAAAAAAAAAAAACTAATTTATATAATATAACATAATCAATAATAATACACATAACGGATAAAATATTTAAAATGTAATATATTGCTCATCCTAGTGCTCCTACACAATATGATAATATTATCATGATGACAGCGCGTATTAGAGGGCGATTTCGGCCTTTCGGTTGTTTAAAGACAATCTTTGAAAACGTTTTCGGATTTTTTACTTCTTTCACTCTTTGAAGTCGTTATTATGCAAACTATCGATTATCCATTATTATAATATTATATATATATTAACCTATGTATACCCAATATTACCCGTATTATACTTATCAATAAATTCGTGTTAAAATGTGTTATTATATATTATTAGAGGACATAAATATATTATTTCGTTCGATATTCGAAAAAAATTATTTTCAAAAACATCCCCATATATAGGTAGGTATGTATTTTTTCTTTATACCTCGCACATTCATGATATTTATATACCTATACTGGACCCGAGGATTCGTACAACTGATCTTAATGTTATTGTTAGTGGCGGCCTGGCCAGGTCGGCGAGTCGGCAATTGCCGACTGGGCCCTCGCTAAATTTTACGACTTATTATAGTTATTAGTATTATTGGTTAAAAATGCATTAAACTGTAATACAGGTAAAGTATTTCTTTATTTAATTATTTAAAAAAAATTGTATATTACTATAATAATAGTCTGGGGCTCTTTTATTTATCTAAACTACTTAAAAAAAATATAGCCAGGCCGCCACTGCGTGTATATGCGTACATAGGTATATATAATATACCTATACGATAATATTATTATACCCGGGTATATAATACCTATACGATAATAATATTATACCCAGGTATATAATACCTATACGATAATATTATTATACCCAGGTATATATATATATATACCTACATCGTCGGTGAAATCGAAACGTTTACTAACCACTGGGTATATTGTACATTATATTGGTATTAATATATAGGTAACTTATATTATACGTCCGCGTCTGAAACGTGTATCGACGACAGACTTAATACGCGCGCTGACTGTCACACCGTATCGTCAGTCTTAAACGTGGTTCGTGGCGCACCGCATCATCGTGTATCATATATTATAAGTATTATAATAATCGTTCCGTCGTCGCGTTTTTCGCGCATACCGTAATAATATACTGTATGGTGTAGACACGAAAACGTCTTTGTATATACCTACCCAAGTATCGACCGTTTTTTTTTCTTCCGTAAATATATACCTAGTTATATCCGCACACGCGAATATTCGACCGCGGTATAAAATATAATAAATAAAATAACGATAATATATTTATAATCCGTGGCGATGCGTTCCGCGGACTAGACGCTGCGCCGACACCTGTCCAATGATATGTCTTACCTGCGCGGGGACGACCGAAACGACACTCATCATGTGGCGACTGTTTAAATTGATAGGAACGTTTTTCGCTTCAGTCGCCGTCGTCCAGGCCAGAAACGTCAAATTGATATTGCCCTACGTACCGGACGTCTTGCATCCTCCGATTCCTTCCGAAGGTCTGTGAGTGTGCGAGATGAGGAACGATAAAAATCGAAAAATATGATTAAATATTGTTTTTATAATATTATACTGAGTTCAGAATGAATATTTATATGTATTACCTAGGTATATATTATGTACAGGGTACAGGTTACCAAGTTATATATAATTATTTATTATTAAAACACGGTAATAATAAATAAAAATGATAAATTTATAAATGATTTATAAAATTATTATTATTGTTAATTATTATATATTTTTTATTTTTTTGTGGTGCGGGCTACTAAAGCTACTTAAATTGCGTTTAAATACGGCACTATTATTACCGCGAATGGTATCCGGGCAGGAGTTTTTTATTTTTATTTTTTTTAAATAAGTTCCGGATGAGAATTTAGATTTTTGACAAATGTTTTTTTAATATATTTTTTTTAAATTATTATACGATATTATTTGAAGATACTCGTATTTTATATTTCTTAATATTAAACACATTTGAGTTTTAAGCCCAAATTTTTTTATCGAAATATATAATCAAATAAAAATATTAAATGTTTATACTTACCTATCACTTATGCGTATCTATAAATTGTAGATATAATTTGTAACGATACATTACACGAAAAAATATAACGTTGAAACTTTAAAATAATACGTGAGTATTCGCGATTCGGTTTAAAATTATTTTTATTTATATATAGTTTTTACCTATAACCAATAACCTATATAATAGAAATTATATAGCCTATAATATATAAATAGCTTTATTAAAAATTCAATAGTTTGTGTGTTATTCTAAAAAAACGAGAACAAAATTACGAAAAACGAAAATATTCTATTCCATGAAAATATTATATTATTATATTCCTTTAAAAGCGGATGTGTGTTTCCGTATTTTACAAATTATCATTTACCTATTTTTATTTTATTTGCTTTTTGTATTATTGTTGTGGTAATTTGTTTTACGGATATAATGTGAAGAACGTTTAATCATTTTTGGCGATATTCTCTTTTTTTTTTTTTATTAGGTACCTACTACGTAAATATATTATTTGTAAATTTGTAATACTGCAACATGCAATCAGAAAATATGCAATCGGGTACAATATAAATACCAGTATTATTATAAATCGAACTTAAATTTTAAGTTATATTATTTATTTTATAATTTTAATATATACTCAATATAATATATACCTAAGTACTAACTTCAACGCTGGAAGAAAATATCAATAATTGCTTAATTTTAGATTCTGAGCGAGTGTGTCTTTTTTTTATGTCTGAAGGCACTTTTACTACCAGAAATAATGTTCCAATTTTCATGAATAGCACATGTTTCCGGTCGGAAAGTGGGTGTAGTTAGTAGTTGGCACTTTATTTAGGTCATTTTTAGAATTTCTCAAATTTGACCCTATGCGATAGAAAAAATGACGAGAAAAATGGCATTTTTCACGAACACCTGATACTTTAACGAATTGAATTTCTATATTTCACGATAATTCCGGCAATTTTGAAGTTAGAGACCTAGAACTAGAAGCTAGAGACGTAGAGATTTCATATAGCTACTATATATATGTGGTAAAATTTTGGAACCGTTTGGTTAATTTTTCTACAAAATATAGGACTTTGAATATTTCTTAAAATTCTCGTTTTTATGTATTGTGTTTGATAAAATTGGCAATTTTAAGCATTAAGGTCTGAAAATTTTACTGAAGTATACTTACATATTACTTAACATGATATAACAATATTAAAAAAATCCTAAGTCTCATTTTTTTTTTTTTTTTTTATAGCTGTTGAAAATTTAAATTTTTAGTTTAAACGTAAATCTTAGAATCCATACGAATATTCTTCTTATTATTTCTCAATACTTATTTACAATAACAATTAATAGAAAAACCAAAAAATTTGGATAATTTTTAAAAATTTTGTTGAAGCATACTCTAATATATATCTTAACATATTTCCAAAATATTAGAAAAATCTATTTTTCTAATTAGGTACCTATATTACAATATTTTACAATAATAAAGAATAAAATTAAACAAAAATGTTTAAAATTTAATTGAAGTTAAAATATATTTTACTTAACTCAGTTCCAAATTTCCAATTAATTGTGAATTATTAAATTTACTTTTTTTTTTATAGCCGTTAAAAGTATAAAAAAAGAAGAGCTGGTACTCCTGCCGCATGATTACAGGTCTGCAAATCATAGTGTTTAATTTTAATTAGAATTTGAATGCAAATGATACCATCACATTCGAAAAAAGTATTTTTTTCTTTTTTTTTGTTAGATGTGATCATTTAGAGCTCGTTCACACGATCACGAATCGATCATTTTGCCGTATCGCTTATTTTACTGTGTAAGTCAGTGGCAATATTAATTATATGAGTAGGTATATTCAGACGATACAGTTTTGAACCGTATGCGGGTAAATTACTGAATCGGTTGATTTCGTCGTTCGGTTTTGTCACTGAAAAACGTTTTCGAATTTTCGATTATGCGGTGAAAAAACCGATTCGGTTTATTATGGCAATGTATTTATGTACGTTGCATTCAGACGATTCGGTATATTAATCGATAGTTCACATCCATTTTTCCACGTCTAGGTATGACATACGCTATGACTGAGCACGATTGAATAAATAAAAACAGTGTACAAAATAGTAGGTACGTAAGGTTGCATACGGTAAAAAAAATCGTACATCGTCTGAACAGTCAAACCGAAAGACGCCGAATCGTAAAAATAACCGTTTCAGTAAAAAAATCGAATCGTGTGAACGATCCGTTAGGTGACAAAGGATTTTATAAGTATTTTATTGAACTTAGAGACTTGAAAATTTTATAGGGTGTTCATTTATGTATTATATGTGTACCTTTATGGTCCCTATATGTGTGATAAAAATATAAAATTTTGCGTTTTAAGTATTTAATAAAAAATGTCAAAATTTTAGGTAATCAAATACCTACATTATCTGACTAAACTTTGCTCAGAATCGTTTTTTTTTTTTTAATGCGATGGTTTATCATTGCGATTGCATTCAAATTCTAATTAAAATTAAAAACTATGATTTGCACACCTGTATCCTTGCGACAAATGTATCAGCTCTTCTTTTTGTCTTTCAAAACATTAAATACGTTTATCTGTCGACTTGGCAATTTTTCATATACAACACGCCATAAAGGAAAACGCGTAAATAATTTTCGTAACGGGAAGTCGGGAAATAATAATATATATTTAATTAATATTTAGGGACAGTCTGACAGTTTCTTTTATATATATACGAGTATATTAGGTATGATATGTTATATGCAGAAAAAAAACAAAATACATATTATATTTGTCTTTTTTTTCATAATAGTTAATTATCTAAAATTCAAGTCCGGATATTAAATTATAGTACCTGCTACTACATTAATATTATTCATACTATTATACCCAATATAAAACAAATACAAATAATAATAATTAATAATATTATATTTTATTCCGTCCAAGATAAAATTATAATACGAGAGACAGAGAACGTCAAATATTTATATGTTCTAAAATTTTATTATTGAATAGCAATAATTACAGATTTTAAAATTAAGTCACTCGGAAAAATGAATAATAATAATAATATATTGTAATTCGTAATTTTTTAATGTGCCTATTGTGCCTAATTATTATAGAAAAAAAAAGTAAAGATTTAAAAAAAATTATTATATACTACATAATCTAGATAGGTAATAAATATACGATAATAATATTAATATTTTTTAATGATCTGTATGTAAATTTTATGACAAGACGTTTATGTAATATTTTAGCGGGGATTAACGCAGACGATGTCGAGAATTTGCAATCCGCGGAAAATATCGATCCAGAAGTAAGGCCGGGTTTGTTCCAAGGTGATATGGCTCTTAACAACGAGGTACGCGCTAATTTTTAAATCTGTATTATATATTAATCAAATTATTTATACATATATTTTTCAAATATATCGTAGCTTCCTTAACTTAATGTCGTTATAGATTTTTGATTATTGGCGAGTCGGTTTGCGATGGGACATTTTTCCAGAAAAACTTTGGATTAACCGCACTGTGCCGTATTTAATTAGCCCTCTTTACGGTATGTATTTATACTATTTAAATTCTTTAAGTACTTAGGTAATACGAGTTTGATGTTAGCTTATTTATATTAAGTCAAATACTCAATACAAGCATAGACATCAACTTTAGTAACTAATATTAAGGCGAAAAATATTTAAATTATTTTTAAAATTCATCAATATAAACGATCAATAAAAACTTATGAAAATTATTAATATAGATTTAATATAGATTTATAAAAGCAAGGATAGGGATACTCCTACCGCAAGGATAAAGGTGTGCAAATTATTGTGTTTAATTTTAATTAGAATTTGAATGCAATGATAAAACATTGTATTCGAAAAAACGATTCTGAGCGAAGTTCAACAGATAATGTAGGTATTGATTAATACCCAGATTAATATATTGCCATTTTTTCGTCGTTTTTTCTACCGCTTTAGGTCAATTATGAGAAATTCGAAAAATGACTTAATTTATTATTATTATTATTATTATTATTATTATTATTATTATTATTATTGTAGATTAATTTTCCTTATTATTTTTTCATATATTCGTCTACCATCTTTAATGAAATATTTAAAATTAATTAAATTTTTTTTTTTATAGAAACCGAACATCGAATTTTAATTTATCAAGCGATCAGAACAATTAATTTCTTGACGTGTGTCAAATTTGTACCGTGGACCGGCAAACAGAAAGATTATTTGTTAATATGGCCCGTAAAATATCCAGCTGGGTAATTTTCAAAAAGTGTTTTTTTTTATATAATATTTAAATAGATACCTACCCAATTGTTATTGTTTTAATAATAATAGTTTAAATAACGTGTTTAATTGGGT
The DNA here is from genome assembly GCA_021307375.1 of Tetraneura akinire. Taxonomy (NCBI): domain Eukaryota; kingdom Metazoa; phylum Arthropoda; class Insecta; order Hemiptera; family Aphididae; genus Tetraneura; species Tetraneura akinire. The sequence continues at coordinate 2,209,178 of JAIUCT010000015.1, forward strand.
ATATTAAATATTTAAAATGCAAAATTTTATCACACTTATAGGGACCATATAGGATATAGGTACACAATACACATATACCTATTACATAAATAAACACCCTATTAAATTTTCAAGTCTCTAAGTTCAATATAAATTCTAATAAGAATCCATATAAATACTTTAAATATTAATTTTACTGAAATTTCAACTTTAAACAACTATAAAAAAAATTGAGTATTGAGATTTTCCTAATATTTTGGAAATTCATTAAAATATATATATGTATGTCAGTATTATGTAATTAAATTTTCCAAATTTTTTGGTCTTTCTATGAATTTTTATTTTAAAAGTGTTGAGAAATAATAAGTAGAATATTCTTATGAATTCTAAGATTTTCGTTTAAACTAAAAATAACAACTTTAAACAGCTATAAAAAAAATTGAGACTAGTGATTTTATTAATATTTTAATATGATGTTAAGTATTATGTAAATATGATTTAGTAAAATTTTCAAACCTTAATGCCAAAAATTTTATCAAACATTATATACATAAAAACGAGAATTTTACGAAATATTCAAAGTCCTATATTTTGTAGAAAAATTGAAGTAACGATTCCAAAATTTTATCATATTTATATAGTTGGTACCTATGTGAACAACTAGAAAAAATTTCAATTCTCTAACTTCAAACTTGCCCAAATTATCGTGTAATATTGAAATCGAATTCATCGAAATTTCAGTTTTCGTGTAAAAATGCCGTTTTTTCACTTTTTCTGTCGTTTAGGGTCAATTTTGAGAAATTCGATAAATACCTACCTAAATAATGTATCAATTACATCCACTTTCCAACCGGAAACATATGCTATTCGTGAAAATCGGAGCATTATTTCGGGTAGTAAAAGTGTCTTCACACATAAAAACAAAACAAAAGACACAACATTATAAAACCAATACATTCTTCGCTTCGCTCAGAATCTAAAGTTTAAATATCGTGTATTTTAATAAATTATTATACCTACACGTCATTATATGTGGGGAACTGAGGAAGTGAGGAGAAGAAATTTTAAGGTAAATTTTGTTCTGGGAGGTAGGTACGTATATTATTTATTTTTGTAACCAAGTTGTACCATGTTTCAAATTATTTTTTTCAACTAGATATATTAACATAGGTATTATTTAAACATATACCTATCAACCTAATGATAAGGTTTAGGAATAATTGGGATTATTATAGGTATAAAGTTTGAAACAAAAAATATTTGGTGCGATAAACAATTAATTTATTAATCATTAATATACTCATATTGTGACGCGATTTATTTTACAACAGATGTTGGTCGTACGTCGGCCGTTACGGTGGGCAACAAATCGTTTCTTTGCAAGCGCCGGACGACACCGGCACAAATTGTCTTGGTACGGACGGAAGACCTATTCACGAATTATTACATGCTATAGGAATTTTTCACGAACAGTCCAGGGCCGACCGTGATAAATTTGTCAAAATTAATTTCGACAATGTCATTCCACGTATGATATAAAATGTTATATAACATTTATTTCCTTCTTAAATTATTGCTATATTTTAATACTATATGCTTTCATTATTTTTTTTTTCTAGAATATCGATCAAATTTCGATAAGCAAAGTTTGAAAAATACTACCTATCTATTTGAATACGATTACGACAGTGTCATGCATTACGGCAAAAATTTCTTTAGGTGTGTTGAACATTTAAAACTATAGTATTATATAATATTTCGTAAGAGATATAGGTACACACATAGGTACATTTACCTTTATAAATATAAATATTAAAAAAGAGACGATTATAGACCTAATAACTATTGACGATACGTAAAAAGAAAAATTAAATAATTCGATTTATCCCCTTACTGGTGGAAAGCTCCAGGTGAGCGATTTAGCAAGGAGAGTGGAGAAATCTCCCAACCCATTGGTTTCTCCATTAATTGGAATTTGCGTGAAAGTGGTACCTTATATAAGAAAAAAATATGGGTACCAGAACAACATTAAACCAAGCTTCGGAAGCAGATTTGTTTTGTGGTAATGGACTCAATGACCTTTAAGAATTAAATATTTTTTTTAAATTTTAATTTCTAATCGAAACAAATAATTCATTGTTTTTTAATATATAATATATATATTATATATATATAATATGAAGGTACATTATTTTGGGTAAAAATAATTGTCCGAGTACATTATATATTTTATCATAAATTCTTGAATTTTTTTATAAAAAAAATATGATAAAATTATTATAATAATCGTTTATTAACTACCTATCAATATATCTATTAAATGTATATGTTATGGATAATGCCATAAAAACGGGAAATGAAAAATTTTATACATTGCCCGGTCAATGATGTTAAATTATAATTATTTATTTAGTAAGCATACTTTTTCATTTAAATATTAATAATAAATTTGAATATATGTCCACACTATTATAGACATTTTGATTATTTATACCCATATAATATAATGGGCACCTATTAGGTATCAATTTAAATGGCATGAATATGTAATAAATCAATCTAAATCCACGAATGATGCCTCTCGCAAAATCGCTAAGGTAAGTTTTTGGTCATGCAAAACCACTGACCATCAGCATCAATATTAGGTTTATGGGGTAAGTATTTGGTTGGTATGTCGTAGTCCCTTGGGGCGTAGCCCCATCACTCATGAAAAGTGACGTTTGAGGAGGTGGGCAGAGCTAGTAAGCGAAATGAGTCATTCCTTCCACTTGATAACTATAAATTATTAAGGTTAAGGTCTACATATTTATACTAATTAATACTAATACATTTTTATTTTTGAATAATACCTATCTATATATTTACATTTTTTACTTTTTATATAAAAAAAAAAAAAACAAAAAACTTAACATAATATCAAAATATTCGAAAAATTCTTTGACTTAATTTTATTTTTATAGCTGTTTAAAGTCGATATTTTACTGAAATTTTAACTTTAAAACAACTATAAAAAAAAATTGAGTAATGAAATTTTCCTAATATTTTGGAAATTCATTAAGATATAGATATATATTTTCAAAAATTTTCCTTTTTTTTTTTTTTTTTTTGGTCTTTCTATGAATTTTTATTTTAAAAGTGTTGAGAAATAATAAGAATATTCATATTGATTCTAAGATTTTCGTTTAAACTAAAAATAACAACTTTAAACAGCTATAAAAAAAAATTAAGACTAGTAATTTTTTTAATATTTGAATATGATGTTAAGTATTATGTAAATATGACTTAGTAAAATTTTCAAACCTTAATGCCAAAAATTGCCAAATTTATCAATCATTATATACATAAAAACGAGAATTTTTTTAAATACTCAGTCTTATATTTTGTAGAAAAATTAACGTAACAGTTCCAAAATTTTCCACATATAGTATCTATTTGAACACCCAATAAAATTTTCAAGTCACTAACTTCAAAATTGCCAGAGTTATCATGAAATATTGAAATGGAATTTGTCGAAATTTCAGTTTTCATGAAAAATGCTGTTTTTTTCTACTGCTTAGGATCAATGAAAAATTCGAAAAATGACCTTAATAAAGTACCAACTACATCCACTTTCTAACCGGAAATATAAGCTATTCTTGAAAATCGGATCATTATATCGGGTAGTAAAAATGTCTTCGACATAAAAAAAAAAATCGCATATCATTTTAAACCCATACTTTGCTTCGCTCAGAATCTAATAGTTACAGAGATTTAAAAATTGTTAAGATAATGCTTTATTTTAACAATTTTTAAATCTCTGTAACTATTTGTTAGTTACATTTTTCGAAAAACCCATATGAGGTTCCCTTGAAAATGTTGTTCTCTATATTTTTTATGAGTATTTTATCTCTTAAATTACTTACTTTAAAGTATACTTTTTATTGTTTTTACATTGGAATATAGGTGGTATAGCATCCTTTTAATGCCAAAACTCTTGAGTGGAGCCAGTAGTCAAATTGAGCTATCCCTTACACTTGTATCATCATTGATTAAAGTTATTGGGAATTGTTGTCACTGACCGGTCAATGATGAAAATTTGAGTATAAAATATGTTTTTTAACATGTTTTTCTAACCTGATATACTCATACGATTTAACCATTGAAGTTGTTTTCCAATTATCAATATTTACCATAACACACACACATATATATATAATACAATTTTAGAATATTAATTTCTCTCAGAAGTTTATTATAAAATATGATATATTATCATCAGGGTATCATTAAGGTACCCTTTATCAGGGTTTTTTATTATTGAGAAATGTTTATATAAACAACTAGGTACAATAATATATAAATTTCATTATAATGTAATGTACAAATAATAATTGATTTTACAAAAAATAATTTCTTCTGCTGGATTTTTTTTTATAAAAAATAAAAGGTTACTGTTTAATTAAACTAATATAATCAAATATTTTTTTTTTATTTATAGTATTGGAAAAGGAAAACATACTATAATTCCAAAGATTGAAGGTAAAACGATTGGTCAACGAAAAATGATGAGCAAAACAGATTGTCTAAAAATTAATGAATTATATGGCTGTCTAGGAACACCACCAAATTACAATCAAAAATATTATACTTTATGTAATTATATGGGACTTTAATTAAAATTTAGATTATTTATTATATAAAAACATATAAACCATTTTATTAAATATTTTAAATGTATTTATATTATTAATTTGTGTATGCCAATAATTTGTATACAATTCACAAAATATATATATCATATATATATATTCTATATATTTAATAAGAATGGTTAACTAGATAATGAAAAAACTTAAAGGATTGCTCATACAATGTTAAATGTAATGCTGTAACAATACCAGCTTTTAACAATGAAGGTGATAATCCTTTGAAGAGACCAAAAAATGTTTCACTTTTAATTGTTATTCGTAAACAGTCTAAAAATCCATTGCATATAAATTTCTAAAAAAAATAATAAGTTATTTCTTTAAGTCACAATTAAATCAAATTTGTTACTTACTTTACCAAAACCATCTCTTAAATGAATGAAATCTTGCATTTGTAACCGTTTCTTTACTAAATCAAGTGGATATACAATTGTTTTTGATACTATCCCAGAAAAGAATCCAGAACCAAATTGCTTAACAACATTCAGATAATTGTCAGTAAATGCTATTTGAAAAAAAAAATATATTAAAATGAAAATGATTATTAAATAATAAATAGGTAAGTAAAATATTTCATACTGTTGTTTGTAGTAGTATTGGTTAAAGTTAACTTTGAAAAATTATTATAGAACATAAAAACAAGTCCGCCATGCAAAGAGTTCTGTAATAAACTAGGACTAATCCCTTTATAATATGCTTTTACGCCTTCCGTTTTATAAATAGTTGAAACAACTTCTCTCATATTAGTGTAAATCTACAATTTATATAACTTTCAATATTATATACTTTAATAATATAAAGTATAATATTCAAATAAATACATGTTTTCAATAAATTCAATATTTAAATTTTATTTCATATAAAAACAAAAAATAGATTGTATTTTGTGCATAAATTACTTGATTAGATTTTTGTGCTACTAGTCTTGTGCGTACTACATCAAATGGATATGATGTTATAGTTCCGCATGATGCAGCTATGAGACCACATAGAAAATGAATACCAGAAGTCTGATCACATTTTTGCTTAGTCCTTGATAAATATGCCAATGAATTTTGAAACACTACAAACTAAAATAATAATTTATTTGAAATATGTATTGGTTAATGTAATGCTCAAAATTATTAATTCTAATAATTGTTTTGTTTACAAACAACTGACATTAACTTCTCAATTTATTATTAACATTTATATATTATCTTACATAATATGAATGTATAATAATATAAATTTGTATACAATTTGAAGATTGTTGACTTTGCCATATATAAAACCACATTATACATTAACTTATTAATCACATCATTTAAAATTTATGGTAGGTATATTGTGTTTATTGTTTGTGAAATAAATAAATAAATAATTAGTAATTACGAACAGCAAATTACTTGGGTTGCTCCATAGGTAATTGATAATATCTGTCCAGGTAAATGACCTTTCCACAGGGCTCTATAGCCTTCTTCCTTGATTATAATACGAACAGCTTGATAAATGGTTTTATATTTAGAACTGTTTGATTTATTTGACAATGGTTCTACTTGTAACTAATTAAAAATAAGGATATATACCAATATATATAATACATTCATTTATGGATTAACGTGATTATGTACTTACACTATTTTTTTTATTTTTTTTTTAATGTACTAAAATAGTTACAAATTGAATAGAAATATTAAAATGTGTAAGTTAATTTTTTAAAAAATAATTAAACATATTAAAATAAATAAAAATAATTGTGTACCATTTATGCACTAGTTTTTAATTAAAAATATTAGTTATTACCTGAAATCGAATTTTAATAACATCAAATGGTTGACTTAACAATCGTGTAAAAAAACTACTGCTTGCTCCTGCAGCTGTATGTAATGTATTAGATGGTTTTTGATAGCCATCATGTATAGTTTTTGACGTCATAAATACAATTCTAAATAAACAACAAGTTATTCGCATTTTATTTATAATTTACAAGTTAATTAAGTTAATTTAAAAAAAATATATATATAACAGTACCTACACATTATTAATTTTGTTAAAACTTAACCAAATAGTTATTGTTAACCAATTTTTTTTTTTTTTTTTTTTTTTTTATATAAGAAAATGTATGTAATCGGATAACGGTTGTCATATAGATGTCCTGTTAACTTTGTAAATTTTACATCTATATGGTTACATAACTATTAAAACGTAATCCATTTCTGGTATATTATTATTAATATTACTTACTTAATTTTTTAAGGTTTCAGTGAGCACAGGATCAACGAGTGATAATAAATTATAACAATAATAAATAATTACCTATTATTATTCGTTTAAAATTTTACGACTTAACAATTTAATTACAAATTTACTAATGGTATTAAACTATAATTGTTCCGAGTTGTTTCAAAACTTCAATATTTATATATTATGTACAACCCATCATATATGGGACCTTACATTTTAATCTATTACAGGTGAAATGATTAAAATTATTAAGATTAATTTGTTAAAATTATAAATTTGATTTATTTTACGACTAGTCTACATAGGAACGTAAATTTAACGAAATAATGTGAATTACTGTATTATTTATTTTTATATTTCAAACCGAATATCTATTATTTATTAAATTATTTATTTAATTATTTATTAATTATTATATTGATTTAATTACTACATTTCACAATTTAAGATACATTACATAGGTTGGAAGTTGGAACTCGGCCTATGAAAACAATCCCAAAACATGACCGGTAAATCTACCGTTGAAATCAGCTGTTAAACTAATGACTAGCGCGAAAAGCGGAATTATTTGTAACTAGAACAACATGATTAATAAAATAAACTCCTGCGTTTTTTGCAAAATGTATAAAATAGTTACAAATAATTCCGCTGGTCGCGCTAGTCATTAGTTTAACAGCTAATTTCAACTGTAGATTTACCGGTCATGTTTTCATACTCTAATTCCCGTAGACATATAAACTATAGGCATTGATTAAACATTGTTAAATTTGTTTAATTGTTTTAATTCACATTGTTTAATCAATGCTATACTAGGTCTATGCTAATTCCCAACCTATGTATCTTAAATCGTGTCTATTAGTTAGCTGTTATCTGACAAAATTAACTGCTAAAAATTCTATGATAAGAAATGGTGTGGTGGAATTGGAATAATTTTAAGGAGTATAAAATAATATAATAATATACCTACATACTCACAACCAAATATACTTTTACGCTACATAGCAGTACATGTAATATATTAACTAGAATTGTAAATAAATATGATATAATATAATATAATTGTAAACTAGAAATAAATATAAAAATGTTTAATTTTTAGTAAATATAATCATTAAACAGTAAAATTTTCCATTATACAATTATATGAGTATAATAATTATAATATAACAAAACGTCGAAATTTCACGACTGGGCGTCAAGTTTTTATTTTGTTTGGACATGTTCCGAAACAAATAATTTAAATGTTCTCATTATAAAAAAAAATATTTCAATATCTAAGTATATTTATGTAAATTGGAAAAAAAATATTTACTCGATTATAAAATTGTTGTAATGAATAACTACTTGTTCCTAACCGATATTAATATTGAATTCAAATATAGGCCATACATTAGACAATTACAATTTACAATTGAGCAAAAGTTGGACCCCTACCATTAGTATGTTTTGATCTTTAAATATTACTAACATTGTGTTAATGTATTTTATTTTATTTTTAGAAGAATTTTCTAATGGTACTATCCAGTAGAAAACTAATAACCACTCGTACATTTTATATACAAGAATACAAGATACAACAGACAATTATTTTATTATTTTTTATTTTAAAATAATGTCTATTCAGCATTTATTGAATTTGTTACATGTGTCAAACACAATAATTCCAATTTCTTAACCATATTATAGTTCTGATTTAATTAATAATAAATATATCATATTAAAATATCAATTATTCTATGTATTATTTACATAATTATTCGTATTATTAGTTTTTTATTCAAATTTATTGTAATATACTAATCTAATAAAAATTAAATTTATGTTGAATTAATTAATACACTATAATACACACATTAGTACTAGCATGTCACTTGTCCACTTCATATTGAGTGTCATTTGTGTTTTTACCAGAACCATATAATTAATTGGTTAAGTTAAGCAGCTATTCGTATTATGTGTTTAAAAAAAAAAAATCTTTTTTTAATAAAGGACCGATCTTCTTGAAACTTTGTAGGTCCCTTGTCCTCGTCGAAAAAATGATTTTTAAGTCTTTGGTAAAAAGATAGTATAATGGTTATCGAGTTATTTGGATTAGAAATAGTTGTAATCGAACACCACAATAATTCGAAATCCCGGGGTAGAGCATCGTGTGCCGAGAGGACCAGCGAATTTTAGCCAAAAACTAATTTCAACTTTAGAAGATGAGGTATGAGGACAAGGTTTCAAAAGTTTCAAAAACATCGGTTCATTTTTATTTTATTTTTTTTAACACGTAATCGTATTACGTGTTAAAAAAAAACTTGTTTAATAACGGACCGATCTTTTTGAAACTTTGAAGGACCCTTGTACTCGTCGAAAAAATGATTTTTGCTCCTATGGTCCTATGGTCGAAGTCTCTAACTTCAACGATTCTGCGGTTAAATCGACTTTGAAAAGTTGAAATTAGTTTTCGGCTAAAATTCGCAGGTCCTTTTGGCATACGATACTCTAGAAATAATAGAAATCATATAATAAATTAAAATATTTATCCCACATTTTATCATATTGCATTGATATAAATTGATTCTATGAATGTTTACTATAATAAAAACATCATCTTATGTCAATTAACAACGGTTTTCCATGCAATAGCTACTTTGGAAGTTAAGGTACGATATGGGACATAGCTCAAACATAAAGTATAGGGTAAGGTATATCACATATTTAAAGTAAGTTTCAGAGCAAACTGGCGAATCAACAAAACTACAGAAGAGATTCAGGGGGTTAGTGGTTACTAAGGCTTTTTTTCCAATAGATAGTTATAATTTAACAGCATTAACCAATAAAGGGGCTCAACAGTATAAACTATAGCTCATGTATCTAATTTGAAATCTTATCATTTACCAATAGACGAAGATGAACATAAATTGGATGATGATGTACAAGATGATGATAAATATGAATTAGATGAAGATGAAAATTGGGTCGCGACCTACCGGTTGAAGATCACTGATGTAGACTATAATATTTACAATTTTTTATTATTGTCCATGCAATAATTAAAAGATACATAAATATTAATTAAATAAATTTACATTTCATTTAAATAAATGTATTATTGGTACACAAATTGAAATGCAATTAAGATGTAATTTGGGATAAAAATTAGGCAAATTATTTTAAATTTAAAAAATTTGAGCATTCGTGACCATTTTAATACATATAAAAATTCACAATATAAAAAGAACATTACTAAATATTTTAATTTGCACCTAAAATATATTATTTTACATACAAGAAGGCTAATATGTTATTGACGTAATGTTCCCGTTAAGACATTACCAAGATGTTGAAACTGATTTAACTTTAATTTTTTTAATATTGTTTATGTGTTCTTAACTTGTATTATTATTCAATAATTGTATAGTTTATGATTCATAATATTGTCATTTTTTTTCATTTGTAATTTGCAACTTTTGTGATAAAGTGTCAGCATAACTATACTTTTCTTGGGGTTGTTGATACATTAATGAAGTTTGTGTATGTGATTTCAGTTGATTGGATATTTCTTGTGTGTTTATAGGCAGTAACTGTGATTGAGATAATTGACTTGATACTTGAGTAGACATGAGTTGCAAAGAATCCAAATTATTTATTGATTTTGTATTGCCAGTTTGTGAAACTAAATTCTACAAAAATATTAAAATACAATGATCCAATAAGAATATTATTTATATTAATTAGAAGAAAATAAATCATTATTTACATACATTATCATTATTCAACAGAGTATTTTTAGAATTATTTTTTGTTAACTGTTTTTGGCAATATCTGATTATTAAATCGTTAGAAATATCATCCTAATAAAAAATAAAAAATAAATAAATATATATATACACATACATATTAATAATTTAAAAAGTATAAATGCTACATACAAAGCCCAAATTTTTACACATTACAATTGGTACAATTTTTGTACATAAAACAAAGAGTTCAAATTTGTTGTATTATAGATACTTTATACAAATGACGTACAAAGTTAATGGGTAAAATAATATATTGTGTTAAATTACAAGTATACAAATTAAAAAGTTGTATATTTATTTAACATTATCACAACTCAAAATAACAAATATATTATAATATCTAGGTGAATAGGTAATAAGTACAATGAAGGGAATAATTAGTTTACATAGTATACATTATTTTAAATGCAGTATTATAGCTTTAATTATTTAAGTCATATTTGTAGAAAAATTGACGTAACGATTCCAAAATTTTACCACATATATATTATAATACCTTTATGAATACCCAAAAATTTTTTCAAGTTTCTAAATTCAAAATTGCCCGAGTTATCGTAAAATATTGAAATCGAATTCGTTGACAATTCAGTTTTCCTGAAAACTGCCATTTTTTGTCATTTTTTTAACAGCTTAGGATTAATTTTGAGGAATTCGATCATTATTTCTGGTAGTAAAAATGTCTTCAGAATAATAATAAAAAAAACAAAAATCACACATCATTGTAAAACTCTTCCCTTCACTCAGAATCTAAAATAAGTGGACAGGATACAGGGATTGAAGGAATACAGGTGTAAGGAAGATAGTTGTTGAATTTTGATTACAATTTGAATGCAGTGATAAATCATTATATTCAAAATACTTTTCTGAGCAAAGTACTATCAGATTTGGGTATTTAAGTGATTCTATTACGGGTTTTATGATAAATTGTATACATTGAAAAGATTGATAAGTGTAAAAATTTTAATTGGTATATATATATATATATATATATATATCTATAGAACTTTGCTTTTTAACGAAATCTTTTTCACGAATGTAATGACCAGGGCTCATAACTTGTAGCTCTAAAAAAGGTTGTTATAAGCGCTTAAATATGCTCTAATAAGTATTGATATAAGCGCTTAAATATGCACTAAAAATACTAAAATATGCAAAAAAAAACGTTTGTATACAAAAATTATTATATATTATTATATTATTATATATTATTATATTTCGGGCGTACACTCTTGCTACGTCGCGCGTCGCCTAAACTCGTATTATAGGTATATATAGTTTCTTCTGATATTATTTTATGTTATATAAAAAGAAAAATTAATTAACACGAATTAATTACTAATATGAACAATTAATATGACTATAATTACTTGTTATTTTTAAGAAAAAATGTTTTAGGATAGGTACTAAAATTTTTTTTATAAAAATCATGCAAAAATCTAAAAATAAGCGAAAAAAAATCAAAATAGCACTTATACTCTGAAATATGCAAAAATATGCAACATACAATTTCGTATGTAGCTTCTTGGTAATCTGAAACAAATTTATAGCTCACATAGGTACCTCTAGGACCCCTCAAAAAAAATATGCAAATGCTAGAAGTTATGAGCCCTGGTAATGACTAATTATTTATCGTTACATTCAAATTGTAATCAAAATTTAACACTATTCTCTTTATACCTTTATCCCTTCCACACCAGTAACCCTTCCCTTCCCTTTCGTTTTTTTTACAAATGCATGTATTGTTTAAACATTTTATATAATGTCCTTTAAATAAAAATGTTTTGAGTTCATTCTTGAATTTTAACTCCAGCGATGTACAATGATTCTTGTATAATTTGCATTATGTACAACGTGTTGATACAAAGTATGTATTTTGTACAACAAATATGTAAACTTCACAAAATGTATAAAAATTGTTGTACAAATTCATGCTTTGTATGTAGCATATACATTATTATGAAATTATATAACAATGAATATAATTATAAAAAATAAAACATTACTTTTATTCCGAAGATATTTTGATAAATATCTAATAATAGCTTTGAAAATGGATTATCCTTTTGCCAATATTTTGAAACTCGCTTATAAATTTGATAATTTTGCATTAGAAGTTCATTTTTAATATGGTTATTACTGAAATTTGACTTTATACATTGCATATTTGTACTCCTCAATATTTGAACACTAAGAAGTAATGCTTCTTTTGAAATATCTTTTCTTTCATTATCACGTATATATTTTCTAAGAAAAAAATATATTAATATCAAATATTTAATACATTTAAATTAATTATTAATTTTAATAAACATTGGAAATTATAATTTTTTTCATACTTGTCTAGATCCGGGGTGAATTTTAATTGTATAGCTAGATCAAGAAGTGATTTATGATCATCAGTTTCCTTGTAAAAATCTAATAATAAATGTATGCATCGACTCATATGATATGCAAACGATCCTGGACGGTCTATTTCAATTATTGGAATTCTCCAAATTCCCTATAAATATATTAAAATACATAAGTTAAGAATTATACATAATAAAATTATCCTAAAATACTTACATTGAAAAAATTATTTGGCTTTTGTGAAACAAATAATCCTTTTTTACATAACATTAAATCTTTAAATTTGTTATAATCTTTATGAGACTTGGAATAAAAATAAAAATGTGCTAGTCTATAATATGATTTATAATGTTGAGGAAATCGTTTTCTACATTGCTCTAACGCATCTATACATTTACAAGTTAATACCCATCGTACTGTAAAATTATAATGTTTATGAGCATTAAAATATATGAAAAATAATTAAATATAATAAATCTTACAGTTGTTAGTAGTTGAAGAATAATTATTCTCCGATTTTATTGTTTTTAAAGGTATATTTGAAATGTCCTAAAATAAATTTTTTTAATCAATATATAATTTAATTATCGAATTAGTAGCATAACTAGAACATTGACATATAGAAAAAATGGGATCTGTAGAATATCTTATGTGTACAATAGAGAATATAAACAATTATAAACAAAAAAATAAGTATTGAATTAAAATAATTAATATGGTACATAGGAAATTTCTAGATACAGGTCTCCTTGGTTACATCACTAGTATTCTTATCTTTTTTACTCTTAATTATTGCAATATTAGGTAATATGTAAAATGTATATATTTAACTTCATACATTATTAATGTAAAAAATAAATAATACCTTTGTTTCTCCATCTTCAAAGACACCTAAAGTTGACATTGAACTGTGTATTCTAAAAATAATTTAAAAATATAAAATTATAATATATTACATAATATGTAAAAAAAATATTTTTACTTTTCAGATTTAGAAGTTGTCATATAAGATATTTCATCCAATATTTCTTTAATTTTGATATATAATTCTTTATTAAAAGGAAGATTTTCATTTTTTTCTAATAGTTTTAATGTTCCAGCATGAATTCTATAATAAATCTAAAATGAAAATAAATATTTTTATTATCTAATTTATTTATACATTTCTTTTAAAATATAAATTCCAACCTCAAGCATTTCAATTGAATAGCTTTGTGGAGTTGTATATGAAATATGATCATGTAATTTAGCATCATGTAAAATTAAAAATTGAGCAGCTTTCAAATAATGTTCTAAAAATAACGTTGAATTATCATAATTTTTTTCAGCTATTTTACCTAGAATATAATGATTTATCCATCTTTCATCTTGAGAATTACAATCAATACTTTCCCAAACCTAATTTTAAAAAAACTTAAAATAATTCAAACATACATTAGAATAATATTATATTACTAATTAGAATTACATTATTAGCAGTTTCAAAACATTCTTTAGCTGTTTTAATCATTTTTTCTCTTTGCTGTTCTATATTTCGAAACAATTGTATACTCATATTTGAAGTTTGCTAAATATAACAAAATAATTTCAAATTTTATTTTATATTATAAATAATAAATTATTTATATCAAAATTTAATTTGAACAAGTATATATTGGATAGTTAACTATATATTGTTTTTAATATATACATACTTGTTTTAATAAACGTGAGCAAAATGAATGCATGTAATATGCAAATGTACCATATTCAATTAAAATTGTAGTATTATCAGGACATATTGTCAAAGAATGTTTATAACATGAACATGTCATATATGCTTTACGAATTACATTATATTCTTCTTTTATCGCTTCACACTAAAATAAATTCATATTAGATTTTAAACAAAGCAAAAATGCAAAAATTGAATATTAATATAGGATTTTTGATTTTTGGTTACTACTTGGAATTGTTATTTATTTGGTATTTTATTTACATTATATTTAACATCATATAGTTTTCAAAAACTGTATGAAAAATCAAAGGAAGGGATACTGGTGTAGAAGAGATACAGGAATAAAAAGGATAGTATTGAATTTTAATTAACATTTGAATGAAATGATAAATCATTACATTCGTGACAACGATTTTGAGCCAAGTTCATCAGATAATATATGTATTGATTAAAATTTATAAATTGGTCAGTCTCTATGTTTAAGGGGGAATAATCGATCATTGAAATTTCTTTAAATCATTATATTCAATATACCTAATGTTAGTACTAAGTATAATTTTAAAATAAAAAATTTCAAAAAATTTTTTTTTCTAATTTTAAGTTGTTAAATTAACTTGAAATATTTAAATTTTATAATTTTAGTTCCATCAGAAATAATTAACATTTATATATAGACATTTGTAATTTATAATACATATTAAACTGACCTTTCTTGATATACTAACATTTTCCAATATTTAAAACATAAATTTTTTTAAAAGTTATAAGTATTCAAAGTTCACTATTTTTTTGAAAATCGTTATTAATAAATATCTTATTAAATAATTAAAAATTAAATTAAAAAAACACAATGTCAATAAAAAACCAATAGAATTAGAAAACAGTATGATTTTTCATAATAAATATATGAATAATATTGAATGAACTGAACTGTGATGGAACTAAGTTTCAAAGGGTTTACTTTATTGACTCACGCGCGCACACCGTAAATTACTATGTATTGTATGGGCACGGCAGTGATAAACAATGACAATGATAAACCATTGCATTCAAAAAAAAAATATTCTGAGCGAAGTTCAGTCAGATAATGTAGGTATTGATTAATATATTGACGTTTTTTTGTTATTTTATGTCGTTTTCTCTAACGCATAGGGTCAATTTTAAAAAATTCAAAAATTACCTAAATAAAGTACCAAGTATATCCACTTTGCTACCAGAAACATATGCTATTCGTGAAAATCGGGCCATTATTTCGGGTAGTAAAAATGTCTTCAGACATAAAAACAAATAAAATAAAAATATCAATTTTAAACAGCTACAAAAAAAATTGAGACTATGGATTTTTCTAATATTTTAATATAATGACTTCAGAAAAAAAAAAAGAAAAAAAAGGCAGTCACCCATCCACTGTCGATGCCTGGCTACGATGCTTAACACCTAGGTAGTGTTTGAGAATGTTACGCCGACTACACCACACTTCTACCACAGAGCCATAGTTTTTGTGAATGTAGTTTTTTCATCATTTTTTTCATAAAAATATCAACTTTAAACAGCTTTAAAAAAAAATTAAGACTAGGGATTTTTCTAATATTTTTAATTAATGTTAAGTAATATATAAATATACTTCAGTAAAATTTTCAGACCTTAATACCAAAAATTGCCAATTTTATCAAACATTGTATACAAAAAAAAAGAGAATTTTACAAAATATTCAAAGTCCTATATTTTGTAGAAAAATTAACGTAACGAATTTTATTACATATATATAGTACCTATGTGAACGCCCAATAAAATTTTCAAGTCTCTAACTTCAAAATTTCCCGAGTTATCGTGAAATATTAAAATCGAATTCGTCGAAATTTCAATTTTCGTGACTTTTTCGTCATTTTTTCTACCACTTAGTTTCAATTTTGAGAAATTTGATAAATGACCCAAGTATAGTACCAGCTACATTCACTTCCCAACTGGAAACATATGCTATTCTTGAAAATTGGAGTATTATTTCGTGTAGAAAAAGTGTCTACATACATAATAAAAAAAGACACACATCACTGTAAAACCAATACATTTTACACTTCACTCAAAATCTAAAAATTAAGACTAGGAGTTTTCTAATATAGCATCATGTTAAGTAATATGAGAGTATATTTCAGTAAAATTTTCAGACATAAAATAAACAAAAAACAAAAAGATTTCGTTCAAAATCTAAAATTATAAAAATTAAGCTATCTTAACTTTATTTTTGTTTTTTTTTTTTTAAAAAAAAATTTATGTTTTGGATAATCATAATTTATTTTAACTGGTAATTTTATATTATCTAAATATCTTTCTTTTTTTTCTTTTTTTTGGTAATAAATATTTTATTTACTCACTGAATTTAATTTCATTTCAATTTGACTTCCTTTAGCTAATGATAATGCAGCCCAAGAATCAAAACGATTTATATTATTACACAAGTCCAGTAGATAATACCGAATAGCTTTACCCTAAAACATATTAAAATGATTTAATTGTTATTATACAATAGTTATTAATAAAGTATTAATATTTTATTAAAAATAATTATTATTAATTTAATTAAAAGTTACCCAGGAATTATTTTTGAAATTGTAATCAGCCATTAAATAAAATATGTCTTTCACATCATTGGGTAAAGGATTATCGTTTACAGGAAATTGACTAGTTTTACCTCTTATGTATTCCAATAAATCATCAACTAATCGCTCTAATTTAATAAAAAAAATTCTTATTTATTATATAATTGTCACCAGCAATATATTAAATTCATTAATATTTAAATTAGTATTACTTGGATTTATTTGTTCAGGTATAAGATTAATAATTATTTTTAGCAACTCTTCTGTGTCAGAATTAATTGTAAATGATTTTTTTAAACGTGCATCATAGCTAGGTAGCTCTGGTGGTCGATAGAAATGAAATAATTCTCTAGATCTTGGCCATGTTAATGCTAATCCCATAGATTGATGATCCTATATTATAGATGAGTAAAATAAAAATTTATAATGTCAACTTTTATTTATAACTATACATATGGTGATGAATTTTAATTAAAATACAATATAAAGAAATATAAATTTATTACCTGCACGTTGCGTGGTTTATTACGTTTAATTAAATGTGTATATAAACAAAAGAATATTTGTTCTACTTGCTGGGCTAGTGTTGTGTTGTAAACATCCAAATTAATATATGGTTTAATTTCAGATAATGTTAAAAATAATAATTTACCATCTTCAAAACTACAAGATTTTCTCCTTAAATTTTTTTATTAATATTACAAAGATATATTTTATAGTTATGTATTTATATAATAGAAATAATGTAATTGAACAACTTACTTTCCTAAATACTCATGACCAAGGATTAAAATTTTTAAAGATGGTAAAATATTATTAATTTGATTTAATGATTTTTGATTTTTAGTTTCTTCACTATACAAACCAAATAATAAAGAAAAACAATTATATTAAAATTAAATAATTAAACAAATTTTCAATCAATTTTTTTTAATAAAATTAATAAATAGTAATGAATTAAGCATGGAATAACTTACTATTTTAACATTTTATAAATTAAAAGCCACGGAGAAACAATAATAATTTCAGGAATTCCATCAAATGTTTCTAGATATGATAGAAGATTTATAATACATTGTATGAACCTCGATTTATTGTTTTCTGATAAAATATCAACTAAAAAAAATTAAACATTAAAAATATTTATTATTTTAAAATATTGAAGTATATATTTTAATAAATATAAATAGATTATTTTTATTATATTTTATACTGACATATATGAAATCCTTCAATTCGTATTGATTCTAACATGGCATAAAATATATTATTTATAAGTTCAACTTGATTTGATTTTTGAGATGCATTACAATTTTTACAGTATTGCATACTAATTTCATATAAGCAAGTTTCAGACCAATAAAATAATTCCTAAAACAAATACGATTTAAAAATAGTATACTTTTTAATTTGTTTTAAAATATACATAATACATGATCATACATGATAATTTTTTAGTTCTATAAATGAATTTAACATAAATATATATTGATTGTAACGAGTCATTGATTGATAATTTGGTATTTCTATGAATAAGTCACATTGTGAATTCAATGTCTCTTTTAGAATATTTACAACCCTTAAATATTCTTTAGCTTCATACAATGTTTTAACTGTGCTTAAAGAATAATTTCTAGAAAGACAAAAACATAAGTATTAAAATTAATTGTATTAATACGTATTATATAATAAAAATTACCGGTTTAATGTTGAAATCATTTTTTCTGCTATTTGCTTATTTATTCGATAAAAATATTCTAAATTTGGTAAAATAATTTCATAATTATCCAAATTGGAAATTGAATATATCAACTATAAAATTTAATTAATATTTATTATATATACATAAAAAAATTTATTAGGTTAAAAAATTATGTAAATACATTATATTAGTAAATATTAAATAATAATATCTGAAAGATGTAAGCTCTATTATATTAAATTACATTTTAGATTCTGAGCGAAACGAAGAATATATTGGTTTTACAATGAAGTATGTCATTTTATTATTTTTTATTTTTATGTTTAAAGAAATCTCTTTTGAACAGAAATAGAGGTCCGATTACCACAAATAGCATATGATTCCAGTAAAGAATTGTAACTAGTTGGTACATTAATGAAATAATTATTTGAATTCCTAAAAATTGAGCTTATGCCAGCATTTATCATTGCGTTCAAATTTTAATCAAAATACAAAACTATTCTCTCTACAAAGAGAGTATTCTACCCAAAACAATATCAGCTCATCTTTTAGATTCTGAGCGTGGCAAAGAATGTATTGGTTTTACAATGATGTGTCCTTTTTTTTTTTTTTTTTTTATGTCTGAAAACAAAATTACGACCCAAAATAATGCTCCGATTTTCACGAATAGGGAATGTTTCCGGTAGAAAAGTGGATGTAGTTGGTACTTTATTTAGGTCATTTTTCGATTTTCTCAAAATTGACCGTAAACGGTAGAAAAAACGACCAAAAAATGACGAAAAATGGCATTTTTCAAATTTCGACGAATTCGATTTCAATATTTCACGATAACTCGGGCAATTTTGAAGTTAGAGACTTGAAATTCTTTTTGGGAGTTCATATAGGTACTATGTAAATGTGATAAAATTTTGGAACCGTTAAATTTATTTTTCTACAAGATATAAGACTTTGAATATTTCGTAAAATTCTCGTTTTTTTGTATATAATGTTTGATAAAATTAGCAATATTTGGTATTAAGGTCTGAAAATTTTACTGAAGTATATTTATATATTACTTAACATTAATTCAAAATATTAGAATAATCCCTAGACTCAATTTTTTTTATAGCCGTTTAAAGTTGATATTTTTAGTTTAAACGAAAATATGAAAAAATGACGAAAAAACGGCATTCACAAAAACATGGCTCTATGGGAGACGCGTGTGGTGTAGTCGGCGAAACATTCCCGAACGCTATCTCGGTATTAAGCACCGTAGCCAGGCATCGACAGTGGATGGGCGACCGCTGTTTTGTTTTTTTTTTTCGGTTTTTTTCTTTTTATGTCTGAATCATCATATCAAAATATTGGAAAAATCCATGGTTTCAATTTTTTTTTATAGCTGTTTAAAATTGATATTTTTATTTTTATGTTTTTATGACTGAAGACACTTTTACTACTCGAAATAATGGTCCGTTTTTCACGAATAGCATATGTTTCCGGTAGGAAAGTGGATGTTCTTGGTACTTTATTTAGGTCATTTTTCGAATTTCTCAAAATTGATCCTATGCGTTAAAAAAAAATATGAAAAAATGACGAAAAAACGGCAATATATTAATCAATACCTACATTATCTGACTGAACTTCGCTCAGAATCGTTTTTTCGAATGCAATGGTTTAGCATTGCATTTAAATTATAATTATAATTATAATAAAATACTATGATATGCACACCTAGATATAGATCCCTGCGTCAGGAGTATCAGATCATCTTTTTTTTCAATTTTAAACATTAAACTGCTATAAAAAAAAATAGCATTGAAATACCTATACATAATATTTTGGTATTATAGTTAACAGTGGCGTATTTACGAAGGGTCCAAGGGTTATACACCCCCCAGAACCACTGAAGTGTTCCTTATTTTATATTCTGAGCGAAGCCAAGAATGTATTGGTTTTACAATGTGTGATTTTTTTTT
The DNA here is from genome assembly GCA_021307375.1 of Tetraneura akinire. Classification (NCBI taxonomy): domain Eukaryota; kingdom Metazoa; phylum Arthropoda; class Insecta; order Hemiptera; family Aphididae; genus Tetraneura; species Tetraneura akinire. The sequence continues at coordinate 2,230,176 of JAIUCT010000015.1, forward strand.
TTTTTTATTTATTCTGAAGACATTTTTACGACCCGAAATAATGCTCCGATTTTCACGAATAGCATATGTTTCTGGTTGGAAAGTGGATCTAGTTGGTACTTTATTTAGGTCATTTATCAAATTTCTCAAAATTGACCTTAAGCGGTAGAAAAAACGACGAAAAAACGACGAAAATACGACATTTTTCACGAAAAATGAAATTTCGACGAATTCGATTTCAATATTTCACGATAACTCAGGCAATTTTGAAGATAGAGATTTGAAGACGTTCATTTCGCCAACCCCACCCTTTTAAAATTTTGCAATTTTTTTTTTGCAAATATTTAGTATGCCATTTCTATGAATTCCTACG
>JAIUCT010000015.1:2230927-2245976 GCA_021307375.1 Tetraneura akinire
AAAAAAAAAATTGCAGAATTGTAAAAGGGTGGGGTTGGCGAAATGCACGTGATTTGAAGTTCATATAGGTACTATGTATATGTGATAAAATTTTGAAACCGTTAAGTTCATTTTTCTACAAAATATAGGACTTTGAATATTTCGTAAAATTCTCGTTTTTTTTGTATATAATGTTTGATAAAATTAGCAATATTTGCAGGTATAAAGGTCTGAAAATTTTACTGAAGTATATTTATATAGGTATTACTTAACATTAATTTAAAATATTAGAAAAATCTCTATTCTCAATTTTTTTTTATAGCCGTTTTAAGTCGAAATTTCAGTAAAATTAATATTTAAATTATTTATATGGATTTTTCTTATTATATTACAATAATACTTAATATATCAATATATTAGAAAAATCCTAGTCTTAATTTTTTTATAGCAGTTTAAAGTTAATATTTTTAGTTTAAACAAAAATATGAAAAAAATGACAAAAAACGAAATTTTCCACAAAAACTGAAATTTCGACGAATTCGATTTCAATATTGGACGATAACTCAGGCAATTTTGAAGTTAGACTTGAAAATTTTATTGGGTGTTCACATAGATATTATATATATGTGGTAAAATTTTGGAACCGTAACGTTAACTTTTCTACAAAATATAGGACTTTTAATATTTCATAAAATTCTCGTTTTTATGTATATAAATATATGATTGATAAAATTGTCAATTTTTGGCATTAAAGTCTAAAAATTTTACTAAAGTATGTCTATAAAATACTTAACATCATATCAAAATATTAGAAAATTCCCTGTTCTCAATTTTTATTTATAGCTGTTTTTAAGTTGATATTTTAATTTTTTTGTTTTTATGTCTGAAGACACTTTTACTATCCGAAATAATATTCCGATTTTCACGAATAGAATATGCTTTCGATTGGAAAGTGGATGTTGTTGGTACTTTATTTAGGTCATTTTTCGAATTTCTCAAATTTGACCCTATGCGTTAGAAAAAAATGACGAAAAAACAGCAATATATTAATCAATATCTACATTTTCTGATTGAACTACGCTCAGAATCGTTTTTTCAAATTCAATGGTTTATCATTGAATTAAAATTCTAATTAAAATTAAACACTATGATTTGCACACCTATATCCCTGCGACAGTAGTATCAGCTCGTCTTTTTATATTATATTTATATTGAGTTTGTTATTTTTATTTAGTAAATTTAAAATTTATTGATTATATAGGGGAAAAATTTTGTTTAAAATACGCCACTGATAGTCAGCAATATACAATAGAACTTTAATAAAATCAACAAACCTCAAAACCCAAAATTACCAATCTTATTAAACATTGTAAAGAAATGAGCTATATAAATAATTAATCAATTTCACTAAAATGTTGAACTTGAAACAGTTATAAAAAAAATTTGGAACTTACAATTTACACAATACTTTAGAACTAGAATAATTAATATGTGATTACGCTTCAATAAAATTTTCATACAAAATTGCCAAATTACTATCACTTAGGTAATATTAACAAAGACACTTAATAATTTTCTAAAATTCTCAATTTTCTAATAATGTTGAATAAAATTATCAATTTTGGATTTTAAGATTTGAAAATTTTATTGAAGCATTTACTTAGTTTTAAAATATTGTATGTATAATTTGCGAATTTCATTTTTTTTTTTTTTTTTTATATAACTGTTTAAAATTTTAAACTTTATAACATATGTGAAAATTCGGAAATATCCTAAAAAACTAATTTATAGAGAATAAGAAAATAATTTCATTTATTTTACTACAAAAATTAATTATAGACTTGAAAATTGTATTCCCATAAATATTTTAAATGAATTATACAATTTTGAAATAGTTACTTTGATATTAAAATTAAAACTAGCAAGTATGTAATTTTAAAAAATATGTCAACATTTTAATCGCTAATTTATAATCAGTACCTAATCTAACTGAACTTCGCTCAGTATTGTTTATTCATAGATAATAATTTATCATTGAATTTAAATCTTAGTCAAAATACAACACCATGCTATACTATTAACATTATCCTTCCTACAATTGTATACAGTCTTTCTTTAAATTGATTATTTTATCACATCCTTTACATTACAATTTAATAATTTAAATAAAAATGTTACTTACAATTTCAAGTGAATTATACATAAGACTTATTTCTTTATTGTGTAAATTAAATAACATTTGTAGCCATACAAAACGAATATTAATTATGTTATTATCATCTTTTAAAATTGAAAGTACATCACGGATATTTTGAATCCAGAAAAAAGAAAAATTTCCTTCAAAAATACTGTAAAATGAAGTAATTTAATTTAATTATATTTATAATTCATAATATAAATATTAAAGTACCTATCTAATGGTTTATTGGTTATTTTACATTGAAATAATGCATCAGAAATAAATTCACCATAAGTAATAATACATAAAATTTCATCTTTTATTTTTGAATAACTTTCTTCATTAAAATCAAAATTTGAATCAGATGTATAAGTCATTTGTTCTCTTCCTGTATTAATCCTAAGTAAAATATAATATAAAAATATAAAAAAATAATAATATAGGTGAATATTGACAAATAGCAGTTATCAAAAACTTGCAATAGAATGAAAAACAACTATATGTAATTACTCATTAAGAAAAATAATAACTAGGGCAGAGGACTTATACTATAGCATTTGCATATTTGTTTTGCGCAGCCGTAAAAAAAGGCCAACTATATAGAAAAATGTTTCATGTTACGACAAAGCCAAATCTGTAATTTTATGGTGCATATTTTTGCATATTTAGATATTTTTCGGTTTTTGAGACATATTTAACTTATATATGATTTTTGCGGAAATATTTTGAACAATTTATAAAAATAAATATAAAAATATGTAAAATGAAAATTTGAAAAAACATTTAGTTATTCAATGCAATTTTCAAGGTGAAAATATTATTTACTTCGTCCGTAGGTTTTTTTTAAAAAAATTATAACATATTGATAATTTTTTTTAGGGTCAGAAGAATGAATTAATAACACGTAATTTATATACATACATTTCAATAAAATTAAGTTAAAAAATTTTCAAAGCCTCATTAAGATTAAGTTTTTATTCATGTGTTATTGGTCGTGGACTAATAGTATAGTAAATAAAATGTATAATTAAATTTAGTTAGTATTTGTAATGTTTCTTATTTTAAATATTTTTTATAATTAATCTATATAATAAAATTTTAATAGCATAAAAAAAGTGCATATTTTAGAGTTTTTAAGTGCATATTTTAGAGGTTTTAAGTGCATATTTTAGAGTTTTTAAGTGCATAAGTGCTTGCATATTTAGCCTTTTTTTAGAGCTACAAGTCCTCTGCCCTAATAATAACTAATTAAAATATCACCAGAAAATTTTTAATAAAAAATAAAATGGCATTGATTAATCATATTAAAATCAAAGTTTGCAACAAGTCACCATATGTTACATTTAATTTTAAATGACATTTAATTAGCAAATAATTAAGTTACAAATATTGAAACTTAAATAAAATATCCACATATAAAAAATAAACTTATTAAAATACGTAAAAAAGTTTGAAAAACAGCATATTCTTACCATACTCTTTGAAATATATTTATATAGGTTTTTACCATAAAATTTGGCCAAACAATTGACCATTTATTTGCAATTGAAATTAAAAACATTTCAAGTAAATCATAAATAGATTTCCTGTTATTTTGTGATATAAAATTATCCAAATCTCTTATTTCATTGTCAGATCCAAAATAATTATCATAATTGATTTGTCTAATATATATATATATGTATGTATAACATCAAATAATTTATAATTAATAATACGAGTATAGCATTAATTATTTACTTTAATTGAAGATCTTCATTAATAATATTATTTTTAATTAAATTTTCAGTTTGATTATCATTTAAGATAACTGAATCTTCAAATAATCTATACATATCCATTGTGTCCATTGATTCATCAGACCATTTAATAGAACTATTTATTGTCAATTTTTCATTTTTATTATTTCTAAAATAATATAAAAATATAAATACATCGTTAATATTAAAATTATTAAAAATAACTAATGACTAATGTAAAAATAAATTAAATTTACAATAAATTTTGTGTAAGAATATTCCATACTGATTTTAATAAATTTGAATCATTAATTTTAGAATTTGATTTATTTCTGGCGGACCGCCGACTTAGTTTCAATTGATCAGTAAGAGTAGGTGAACTTTTTCTACGTTTTGTTGTAACTATTAAGATAATTATATTCATAAGTATTAAAATTAATATATATATAATATAATATGTATATTTTTTGTTTATATTTACCATCATTTTTAAATGCGGGTTTCTCAAAATAATTTTTAAAATATTCTTTATCAACAATAATATAGTTCTTTTCTGTATTCAGATTCAATGATTTACAATTTAATTCTATTGGTTCATAAAGAAACTGAAAATATTTAAAAATAAATTATATTTGATTAAATTGTATATAACTAAGACATTGAATATTAATGAGACAAAACCAATGGTCTACATATCCAATCAATTGCACAATAAATATATATATATATATAATTATAAATACCTACATTTATTAAATTACATTAAAAGTTTTTATTACCATTATAAATATCTTATAGATAACTACATTATGATATTTACTTACTGAATGATCATAATTCTTAAATAAATAATCATAAACACTTAACAACCATTCTCCAAGACTTTTCCAATTTTTAAATGTTAAGTAGTTTGCTAATAATTTGAATTTATAATCTTTATTTGTATCTGATGTTTTTTCTAATAATAATGTATTAGCCTTAATATCATTAATTTCATTTAATATTCTTGATCGTAAGTCTGCATTAATTATTTCAGTACATGCAATATCTAGACCTCTGAAAGTAAAATACATAGAAATTATTTCTAATCTTATATCATTTAAAAAATAATTTGTCATAATTCTTACCCATTTGAACAAAAGCTTTTAAAATATGATATTAAAGATGGAAACTTTTTATAAATAATATCTTTAATAAAATGTCCTTTTAGATATCCTGGATGTAATTTAAGTGATATACTTATATGATAAATACAATAAATATATTCATTACTTGCATATAATAAAGTTATTAATTTATCCAGTGAAGGCCAATGTCTTGAATTATATTTAATACACTGAAATAATATATATTAAATAGGTAATAAATAAATTTTAAATTTGATTTACTTTATTAATCCATAAATACATTACAATTTATACTCATATGAAACAATGACATTGGGGCCCTTGGGGCGGTAAATGGTTATTGAGGGGCGGTGAACTACTTTCTGGTGGTAGGGGGACGGTGAACAAGTTTAGGGTGGTAGGTCGGTGAAAAATAAAATAATACATACTTTAAAATAATACATCCATAATATAACAGCTATCAGTCACTAATAGGTAGTGTTTTCAAATTTATTATCTTTATTATTTTGGCGATTGTATGTGCACATTTATATATTATTATACTGTATTATCTTAAATTAAATTATTAAATTACCATTTAGTTCACTGTTTGATTCAACCTGAACATGTAGTATTCGTTTTCGTTATTAAAATACTATTATTTATTGAATTATCACTTAGGGGGCGTTAAAAAATTAATTGCCACTCAAAGGGGTGGTTACCTAAAAAAAGTTGAGAAACACTGATCTAAAATAATCAATATTACATAAATTGTTTTTTTTTTTTTTTTTTTTTTGAACTCCGCAATTATTTTTATATACTTATATCTTATATTATGGATCTCACACAGTCATTAATGTTAATGTGTTCAATCTAAGGTTTTTCACAGTAGATTATAATTCATTCTTAACTCTAGACAAATTTAAAATGCTCTTTCCACACTACAATTATCTACAGAAAGACAAAAATTCAATTGACATGCAACTACCACATTTGAAGAAACTGAGTTTATTATTATTTAAAAATGTTTAAACATTCAGCGCTGATGGTATTTCAATTATTCTTTCTTCATCCATCTCATTAACTACTTTAAAAAAATGTATCATAAAATTGATATAAAACATATTAATAAAATTAAGATATACAATATTAATAAAAAGTATTATATAAATAATACATTTTCTTTTGTTAATTTTTAATAAACACTTTAAAATTAAATAGGACCATACATATTTTGAGATTTAAAGCCTACATTCTGTGCTTAATCCAACCCTACCCCTCCCCGAATTGAGTGTAGTTAGGGTCTTGATATAAAATTTAGACTATACAAAAAGTATTAATTAGGTATGCTATTATATATATATATTATATTATATATTAATAATATTAATTATTACTAATTATATTAATATATATTTAATTTTAAATTAAATTACCTACCTCTAAGAATGCTGAAACTGCTTTATCAATTTGATATAATTTGCTATGAGATAGGCCTATTCTGTACCATAAATTAATATCTGTATTATCCATAATTAAAGCCTAAAAATTATTAATAAATATATTATTTTTAAATTATTGAAATAAATAAATTGCCTACCTCTTGATAATAAATTAAGGCCCTGTGATAATTGAATTCTTTAAAGAAAATATTACCTAAATTAGTAAGGCAACAATATTTTAAATGTGCTAATAAGAATTGTGGTGATTTATCTTTTTGATCCAAATTAATACTTAACTATAATAAAACAAACAAAAATAAAAAATTAATAATTATTTATTTAAAAAAATATTTGAATTTACTGACAGAACTAATAATTTCACTTTGCAACAAACTAGATAATTGACTTTTAGCTTCATCTAATTTATCTTTTGCTAAATATTGTAAAGCCTCATTATATTGTAATTCGGCTCTTGTTGCCTGAAATAAATATTAAAATGTATTAGGATTATTGTATATTGGCAACACTATTGTACTTATATGTTTTTAAAAATTATATAAAATTTTAAATTGTAATGAGGCATGTAATTCATTTTAATAATACTATAATTTATAAGCTTTACTTGTTCTTTATATTATATATATATATCTAATTACAATACTCGTATATTATTGTAAAATGTCATACATAGAATAAACAAAATAAAATAACATTATTAAAATGAAACATGGCGCAGATGTAAGGATTTTTTAATAAACCATTGCATTCAAAAAACAATTCTGAGTGAAGTTCAGTCAGATAATGAAGGAATTGATTGACATTTTTTATGAAACATTTAAAACGCTAAATTTTATCACACATATAGGAACCATATAGTACATAAAACGACATATTTCTAAATGCAACAATTACCAGTGTAAGAAATATTTAATTTAATTTGGGAGATCAGTAACTAAATAGACAAATGATAAATAATAAAACTATATAATTAAACTATTAGTATATCGATTGTGAGCAATTATATAAATAATATTTAATGAGTGTATAAAATCAATTACCAATATTTCTTTAGTAATTTTGACTGGAGCTCCATTATTATCACTACTTTCATCGGTGGAATAATCATTTAAGGCTTTTAGTTTTGATGGTAACATGACATCAATCTGTAAAATTACAAACGCAATATTCATAGAATATTATATAACATTCGTTAAATACGAAATAATCGAATAATATTAAATATTAAATACCTTAAATTTAATACATTTGGTCACCGTTTGTAGATAGAAATCGTGACTAGTAATCGAGCCGATAAAATTACAAAATATATTTTTAATTAATTAATTATGATATTGACGTAATATCGTAACATTAAAATACATTTTTTAAATATAAATATAAAATTATGTTTTTGAAAAGTTCAAGTTCGACTTAACCATAGACCTATTAACTTATTAGATATATTATAATGGTATTTTACAGTTTTACTTCTTAAGTTCTTAGTTCTTAATAAACTATAAAGTCAATATCCTATTATCACTGGAAACAAACTTGGAAACAATTTTTTTTTTTTTTTTTTAATTTTCGTTTTCCATAGGGAATAGTTTTCTTATCACATGATGAGGACAAACTATTATTCGAAAACGTAGTCCATTTGTTAAAAGGTCTATGAACTTAACAGAAATGATAGGATACCTATTTAAAATGTGTTTTATTAGTCTGTTGTGAATTTGTGATATTACGGTGGTGCGTTATCTATTTTATTCGAATTTTGAAATCAATATTTGATATGGTTTTAAAGCACGGCCATGGATAAAACTGTGAAAATATCACAGAAAATATTATTGATTAATGATTATATTATGATAACCACAGAATTTTAATTTATTATTTAAGAAGCAAAATAATGATAATCTCTGATGATAATAAAAACCTTGCAAAAACATGATAATGGTGGTTTAAAATATTTATTTTTATACTTTTTTATTCGAAACGAAATTATATTATTAATTATTATATTAGGACGTAGGTAAGTGTTCGTATGCTGTAAATAATTCAATAATTATCGTTTTCTCAATTTCAATTCGACAATAGGTGTTATAAAATGTAATTAAAACAAATAGGTATAATACATTTTTATTATTAATTTCTATTTTACAGGTCAATTGAAGAAATATGGGGTTTCAAAGAAAATATCTGATTAAATATATTTCGCTTATTAGTTATATTTTAAAATCGTGTTATAATAAAACTAATTCGCAAATATTACTGAAAACCATCTTCCACGATCTCAAATACAAGATACTTTTTGGATCGGAAATACATTTTAAATGTGTACCAGACGATATACTAGACGAGTTGGTTACTCATTGTTATGATAATAAATCAATTTTGGAATGTTCGTTGCAGATTCACAAATGTTTATTTGTTAGTCAGGACACATTAAAGAAATTAAATTTATGTAATATGCAATGGGTATTGGTCAATGTTAAAGATTCTAGTAGTAATTGTCTTCCCATATCACATTACAATCGGATTGTGGTATTAGATAATTTTAAAGAATTTGGGTGCCTTCTAACTTCAACAAATTTATTTAATTTAACTGATTGTAATTTTAATAGTCAACCAATAATGTTAAGGATTATAAAACCATTAATTGATTATAAGCCAACAATTACAAAAAATGTATCAATTTCTGTGATAAATTCTTTATTTAATGAGGATGCCAAAATCATATTAGATAAAGTTTTATATAATTATTTTTCATTTCAAAAATTTGTATCTGAAGGAGATATCTTTAAATTGGACTTGAATAAATATTTCTCAGAATCAAATTATCTATTAAATCCTCAAGATAGTTCAATTGTTTACATTAAGATTATTCTTGCTAAAGAAAATAATGCACAAATTAATTTATACAATTGTAAAAAGAGTTTTTATATTTCTAATTCACATTCCAACTTAAATGAAATCAAATTGCCTATAAATACCTTCTTCCCTATGGAAAAACAATTTGCAATCAGTGATTTAAATGATATCAACATAAATAATTATAATGATTTTATATTAAATGTGGTTCCCGATGGATTGCATCATGTTTCGAAATTATTCATTTCTTCAATTTTACCATTTATCCAACAAAGATATACAGGTTATTCAATTAATTTATTAATTACTAAAAATAATGAAAATATACCTAAATTATATATATTATTATTATTATTATTATTATTATTATTATTATTATTATTTTTTTTTTTTTTTTAGATATTGATTCAATAAAACCAATTTTCCTTGTTTATGGTAGTAATGGATCCGGTAAAGAATTATTAATCAAATCATTGTCACAATTTTTTGGCATTAGATATACATCTCAGTGCTGCTTTGATCTTCCATCAAATAATATTACACAATTTAAAAAAAAAGTAGAAAATTTGTTTCATAATATTAGAAAAATGACACCCTGTTTATTACATTTGAAAAATATTGAAGTAATCAAAACCTAACATATTTTCTGTTATTTATTTATCATTTTTATTATAATTAATACTTAATTCTAGGTTTTATCATTCACCAAAGACTTGGAACAAGAGCTTTTAGAAATACTTATAAAAGAAATTAATATAAAATCTAAAAAACCAATTATAATTATGGCTACTACCAACTTCAAAAATGACCTAAGTCCAGTTTTACTAAGATTATTTCTAAAAGTTCAACAAATTGATAATTTAAGTAAAACAAACCGTGAACAATTATTAAAATGGATTTTAAAAAGAGATTCTGTTATAATAAAAAATAGTACAATTAAAAAAATAATAGATCATACTACTGGTTACAATTATATGAACTATGTAACACTATTATTAATTGCCGCAAAGTAAACCAATTAATTTATTAAGCTTAAAAGCTACACTTACATAAATAATATAGGTTTTTTTTTTTTAAGGAATCATCTATTTACAAATAATGAAACTAAAGAAATTATTTTAAATGAATCAGAAATTATGCTTGCAATAGGTTTGTTAAATATAATTTAAATTAATATTAATTGTTAGATTTAAAGTTCAAAATTGTATATTTCAAAATCTGTATGGAATTTATAACTTAAAAATGTCAAGCAAAATTGAAATTAATGTAATTTCAATTTACTTATATTTATAAAAATAATAATTACGAGTCCATTGTATTAAATTTAGACTTGTATTAATAATTCCCTCTACAGTTCTACCTATAAATATATTTTTACAACTTAAAGTTTTGTTCATAATGTATATATTCATTAATATTCATTTGTTTAGATAAAATAAATGAAACATTTACAAAATCATTAGGAACACCAAAAATACAATCTGTTAAACTAGATGATATTGGAGGCCTAAAAAATGTAAAAGATGAGATTATATCTGCATTAAATCCTTCAAATATTAATATTAAAAGATCTGGTAATATATAAAATATATCAGTGGAATTTTATTCAATTTTTTATATGTTATTTATATTCGTTAATATATGTAATATTTTTATGGAATTTACAAATTCAAAAATGTTCTATTTAGGAATATTATTATATGGTCCACCAGGAACAGGAAAAACTTTGCTTGCCAAGGCCATAGCAACTGAATGTAAATATAACTTTTTGTCAATTAATGGGCCAGAATTACTTAATATGTATGTTGGTCAGAGTGAATCAAATATTCGTGAAGGTAATTGATAATATTATTAACAGTATTTGAGGAATTAATAATGTTTTATTTTATATATAGTTTTTAATAAAGCTCGTTCTGCAGTACCTTGTATTTTGTTTTTCGACGAACTTGATTCTTTAGCTCCTAAACGTGGTTCTGGTTCTTCTGGAGATAGGTTGATATAAACAAATATAATTTAATAATATATATTTTTTTTTTTTTTAATGTAACATTAAATATTTAAATACTATTTATTATAGAGTTGTTTCACAATTATTAACTGAATTGGATAGTATTACAAATGAGAACCAACAAATATTTGTATTAGGAAATACAAATCGTCCAGATTTAATTGATTCTGCTCTTATACGGCCAGGAAGGCAATTCTTTAATTATTCTTAATTTAAAAGTATTATTTATTCTAAATATATTATATATTTTAGGCTTGATAAAAAAATATTTGTTGGAGGATGTACTGATTATGATTCTAAACTTCAAGTATTAATTGCTTTAACTAAAAAGTATGTATATTTCATTTTATATTATTACTTATTAACTTAATGTTAGGACAGGAGAGAATGTAAATACAAATAAATATATCTACCTACTTGTATATGTACAGAGATTAAATTATTTAATAAGTTATAATTTAATTAAGTAAAAGTGGTTATCTTATTATAAAATATACTTATAAACTAAGAATTATTTTAAAAAGATATATGTTTAAGAAAGTATTTTGTGGCTCTGAAAAGTAAAATGAGTGATAAACAAATTTCACACATTTAATTATTTAATTATTAATTTATTATACATAAATTATATAAGTTTTTCTTTTTTTCAAGATTCAATCTAAGTCCAAATGTTCAATTAGAAAAATTAATAGAACATTTACCAAGCCAAGTAACTGGTGCTGAATTATACGGAATTTGCCATAATGCTTGGTTTAATTGTGCTAGACGTTTTATTCAACAACGAATTAAAAATAAAATCGGTAAATTTTTATGGCATGGTATAAAAGTTCTCAAACTATGGATTGTGTTAAAAATTAATAAAAAAATATGTTTTAATTAAGGGGATTGGTGGTGGCCTGTGTTTTCTTCGATTTAGACCAAAAAGTCTGACAAAATTTTTAATTCATATAGTATTTTACTATTAAATGTTGGAAATGAAATTTTGACTTTTTGCTATAAACTTATAAAAAATTAACAATGATAATCTTTAAAATTATCAAATTTTTAAATTTCTGCCTAGTTAAAACTATAATTAAAATGAGAAAAATATTTCCAAAATTTTGTGGTAGAGAATATAAATAATTATAATATGTTTTCAGAATTTAAATCAAAGTATTCTAAGTATGTGTAATTTTGTCAGGCTTTTTGTTCTTTAAGGACACAAAATAAAAATGTCATCAAAAACTTTGACTTCTGCATGCGCGTGTGAGAACTATTAATACGTATGTATAGGTACGGGTGAGACACGCACACCAATATTTATTTACTACACACACACTTACACAGTCATACATACGCCCGTATAAAATGCGTGCACAACTCCTTAAAAACAGACCACCACCAATCCCCTTAATAGTATAGTTTTTTATTAATATAAAATCAATGAACCTTAATGTAAAGAATAAATAATAATCTTTTAAGTGGTCATCAAAATTTAAGTTTTTCAAAAATTAATCAATCATGAAAGTTTGAGAACCTCTAGTATAATAATTTAATGAAACATGAAAGTATTAATTAAAATTTTAAAATATAATATTCAATGTATTTTATTTCTAGATAAAGTATGTGATACTTTAACAGTAACACAAGAAGATTTTATGATTGCTTTAAATACTTTTTTCATTCAAAAATGACCAGCAAAATTCTTAATTAAAAACTTGTTACATATAACATATACATGGTAAATTGTTTTTTCTATTTTATAATATGTTTATACTTAATTATTTAATTATAATATATGTTAACAAAATAAACACATTACCAATTATAAATATTTTTTATGTAATATTTACAATGATATATTAAATAGAAACAAACAATTATTACAAATTACCTAAGCAATTATTTTAAAAATTATTTTACATTTGTTATTATTAAGTTACATAATAGTAAAAGTATACTATAAATATTATATGTACCTTGTAACTTTAAAATATAAATACATAATATTATATAATTTATAACCATATCTATAAATAAAATAAGTGAATAACACTCGTAATCATTTAAAATTTTTGATATTTGATTAAATTATTTTATCCTTTGTTGTGTATTAAATTATCAAGTAGGTATACCTAATATTTATTTAAATATTTAAATTATTACCTACCTAGTACCAATATTAAATTATGGTTAGGTACAAAATATGGTTAGGTTATGAACAAATAACAATAAAAATAATTAATTTTAAATGAAAATTATTTTTTTTATACTTATTATTCTATTGCAGTTGCTGTTGTTGTTGCTGCCCAAAAAATTGGGTTGTAATTTTAATGTTGATAATAGCAAATTTTAAACCAATATCGTTTTGTAAATTATTTAAAGCCTTTATGTACTGCCATTGTATACTATTATTATTAACTGTAAAAGCACCTTTATCAGCCAAAGAATTTCTTGCAAGCTTTAGCATATGGCTTACATCAAATATAACATATTTTAAATTACATATATTCTAAATTACTAGAAATAATAAATTTACTCTTAAAATCTTTATTATCAACATTAAAATTACAACCCAATTTTTTGAAACAGGACATTGAATGAGGCTCCATCACATGTTACACTCCATATACGAATACCTATTTCTTGAAGTTTTAAAATAGCTGAAGTTACAATTAATTTATTAAGTTACTATTAATTTTATTTACAAAAAAATAAGCAATAGAGCATTTAAAGCGCTTAGTTGTGTTAGTGTAGTTAGTGCAAGAAAAAATATACTACTACAAGTAAAGAACCATTTTTTTTTTCCTAATACACATCCAATAAATGTTGACATAGGAACACCAAGTCATGTATATATATTATTTAGAGCAATTAGTAAATCATATATAAATATTAGAATAATAGAATGTGTCATTTCCAAAAAGAATATAACATAAGTGAGGTAATTAAAAATAGATCATCTTTAAGAACAAAATTAACAAAGTTAACATTATTTAAAAATGTATAGTATAACAATTTTATATAAAGAGATAATAATACTTTGTACTACTTAATATGCATTAAAAATTTCTAAATATGCAAAAAAAAATTAGTTTTATTAAATAATTATACTGATATAAGTACATTAAAATTTTAAATATAAAATGGTTTTATTCACATAATATATACAAATTTGAATAAAATAAAATAAGAAAATAAAAATAAATATTGTTTTTATATTATTACGTCAGTGCTGGAATACCACGCAGTGAATCCCGTAATCCGTTTCCGAATTCATATATTTCTAAATACAATAAAATTAATGTGCCACGAATTCAAGATAGTTCCATAATAATTTAAAACATGATTATTAAATCTTCAATTTTTAAAATATGATAAATTTATAAATTTTGATATAGAAACAAGTAAAAATGCTAAAATATCACAAAATAGTCAAAAATAGCACAAAAATCTGAAATATTACAAAATATGCAAATAAGAATTTTGTATTCTGCTTCTCTGTATTATGAAACACATTTCTATCTTATTCTGCTATTTTTTAAACATCTCTAGGGTGACCAGATTTTTAAAATGAAAAACCGGGACAAATAGGTTAAATATATATTATGAAGAAAAAATTATTTTGAATAAAACAAATGTATAATTTAGATAGATATTTCAATTTACAATATGAATTTAAAGTTATATAATAGCTTATAAATTTATTGTTAATCGTATTAGATTCTGAGCGAAGCGAAGAATGTATT
>JAIUCT010000015.1:2250095-2273715 GCA_021307375.1 Tetraneura akinire
AAAAAAAAAAAAAAACAAAAAATAATCACACATCATTGTAAAACCAATACATTCTTCGCTTCGCTCAGAATCTAAAATATTAAAATCAAAATAGCAGTTGTAAATATATACATATAATATATTAAAAAACGAATAAAAGGCAGGATGTGTTTTGTAATAAAAATAAAATAAGTTTATTATTTATATTTTATTTAATTATCTAAATAAAATGAAACTGTAAATTTACAATAGGTAATTAATAATTAATAATTATTATCATAATGTCGAATAATAATGACTTCAATAAAAACTGTATTTTCCATAATTTTTTATAGGTATATACTATACATACGTATTTTCGTTTAAATTAAAAATATAATAAAATATTAAAATTAATAGGGATTTTTGCCTTACAAGTTACAACAGTATTTTAGGTACAACATGAAATATTTATATCATATTTTCTATAACTGTAATATTTTATTTATATTATTGATTATAGATATATTATAATATTATAAATTTATTATATATATTATAGATAAATAATATGCATTATTTTTTTTTTTTCAAAATAAATTATTATTTATTAGTGATCTACTTTTGCACATTTTCATTAGCGCGGGGCCTTCAAATTTATGCGGGGCCTAGGACAAATGTCCCAAATGACCTACCCTAGGGCCGGCTCTGAATGGTTTTATAGTAATAAACTAATAAACATGTATATTATTTATCACAAATTCATAAATATATTTTATTTAAATTTTCATAATAATTTTTGTTCTTTTCCAAATTTTTTTTATATAGGTATGCAAGTAAGTAAAACATTCGTATATTATTTATACACATTTGTTTCTTGAATATTATTTACCGTCTATGGAATGTTTAATAAAATATATATTTTTCATGGTTTTACAGCGATTTCAGTAAGTGAAGATCTTAATGTTTTTATAATAATAAACATGCATAATATTACATTCATAAATATATTGTACTTAAATTTTCATAATAATTTTTGTTCTTTTCCAAATTCTTTTTAAATAGGTATGCACATAAGTAAAACATTCGTGTAGTATTTATATACATTTTTTTCTTGAATATTATTTACCGTCAATGGATTGTTTAATATAATATTCAAGAAACAAATGTGTATAAATACCATCAAATTATTTATCAAAAATTATTTCAATTATTCTCACTTGACACTTATGTATTTATTATAATTAATAATTCAACTTTTAACATGCATACATTATTAACTAAAATTATACTATAAACTAAAATTATATTATTTAATTCTAAATAATAATAATTTAATACCTAATAAAATTGTTTTATAATGTAATCAATTAATATTTAACAGTAATTAAAAATTGGGTGGGGGTGTCCGGACCCCATGGACCCTACTCCTGTATACGTCACTGGTATAAGTTTAAAGTACGTAATGAAAGATAGAGAAACTCGTTATTCGGTTACTGTTTTACTTAATGATGTACAATATGGCGTTGATTTGGGTATATTCAACAATTTGTCGGTATAAAATATTTTGTATCATTACGACGCTGTTAAGTGATATTTACAAAGTAATTTGGTAATAGTCCAATACGCGACCTAGAAATGTTAGTCGATCTACCGATAAGATTGTATTGACCTACTGGTTTCTTTATCGCGTTTATTGACATTATGGAAATATGGACGTTTTATATTATTTATAGTATATAACATGACAAATTTTGTCATGATATACTCGTATAACTAGATTTATTCAATCATTAATACTGGCCTTCACAGATTTCAGCAGTAGGTACAGTTCATATTTTTTTTCGAAGTCGTATGCGCTCGTCATAATTTGTATTGTGAGTTTTATTTTGCGTGTGTGAATCTTTGTATTTTGTGAATTACTAAAATTTTAAAATGACATCTACTATTGGTCACCTATATAGACACATTATTAAGGATGAAGTGACATGTGTTCAATATTTAAATGATCTAGGGTTATTATTGACCGATAATCTGATGACATGCTTAAAGGTGAAAGATAGTGTTTTATATAATGCTCAACTTATGGAATATTTAAGAAGTAAAAAAAAAAACGAAACTCTGATGGCATTATGAAAAAGGTTGTAACATTATGGTCGCGTATTAGACCATATAGCAGTGGGTAGGTCACGTATTGGACTGTAAATCAGAGTGTAGATCGCGTATTGGACCATTACCAATAATTTTTATTAAAATAAATTTTTTTCAAACAAAATGTCGAATACACCATCGTTTAACGGCGAGGAGTATTTTAGGATACTTAGAAATATGAGGAGAGAGGAGGAAAGTCAATCATCGAATGAATATATAGTAAGTATTCACTAAATATAAATAATAATAAAATAATACTTATATATTATAAATATATAGGAAGAATTATTTGATAGTGGTTATACAACACAATTTATAACAGATTGGTAGGTACTCGAGACCAACTCAATCGCTCGATTTATTCCCCTCACAAAATGAAGTTCAATTAGTACTTGGAATAATAATTGTTTCTGATATTCCACCAGGACCGTCAACAAGTGATTTACCAGCGGAAATTAATCACTTAGGTAAACATTAACTAATATTTTAAGATAAATATGACATAAATCTAATAATAATGAATTACAATGAGATATGTGTGTATATACTCGTATACAGGGTGATCAGAATTTCATGTTACAGCAATTTTCTCTGTAAATATTCGTAATAGAGAAAATTTTATAATAAAAAAACTATTTAGTTTTATATAATCTAAAATTATATGTATGTTAAAAATTTTAGATGTCCTTAATGGGGGAGGGGGTATTCAGGGATCAACTTTTGAAAATCAAATGGTAACCCTTATTTTTTATACATTCATTATATAATATTATTTTTGAAAAAAATTTTGGTGGTAAAATTTTTTTTAATCATTAATACTCTTAATATGAGAGTGATTTGAAGTTTTTAAATTGCATAGGTTAAAAACTTATAATATTAAAATATGGTTCAATCTTACAGACATCACGGCGCGGCACCAACTGTAATGTGCGCGCTTGCATTTTTATTGCCTATGTTCTCGCATGAGAGTCCATCAGCAAAATATTCCACGCTACCTATATTGAACTATATTAAATTACAATATTATAAAAAAACTTCAAATCACTCTTATATTAAGAGTATTAAATATTTGAAAAAAATTTTACCACCAAAATTTTTTTCAAAAATAATATTATATTATGAATGTATAAAAAATAAGGGTTACCATTTGATTTTCAAAAGTTGATCCCTGAAACCCCCATAAGGGTATTTACAATTTTTTAACATACAAATAATTTTAGATTATATAAAACTAAATAGTTTTTTTATTATAAAATTTTCTCTATTTCGAATATTTACAGAGAAAATTGCTGTAACATGAAATTCTGATCACCTGTATATAAACAAACATAAATATATACCTATATATAATTATTATATTTATGTAATATATATTTTTATTTAAAAAAAAAAAAGGATGATTAGGATGAGGATGTTAGGTTAGATTAGGTGGTCACGATTCACAAAAAAAAAAAAAAAAGGTTAGGTGGAAAAAGCCGTTTCGGGACCGCTTCGAAAAAGAAAATTGTGTACGGTTATGGCACTTGATGTGGCAAATGCCTTCAACACAGCAAGGTGGGATAAAATCAAGGAAGTGTTACAAACGAACATTACAAAAATACTAAGACCTCAAAGGACTGTTGCCCTGTGGGTAGTGATGGGATACAGTACTGTCTCCACGCAGGCTGCATTGGTAGTTGCGAGTCTCATCGCAGCATACATCATGGTGTTGGAGAGAACAAGGAGATACAAGGATGGTATAGCAGATAAGGATGCAAGGGAAAAATCGTATAGGAAATGGCAACAGGAATGGGACAATGCGGAGGAGGGCAGATGGACCAGGCACCAGGAGATTGATCTCTGACATAGGAAAATGGGCAAAGCGACGGCACGGAAATGGTAGCTATCACTTGACACAGATGCTCACAGGCCATGTTTACTTCGGTCAATACCTGTTCAGATTCAAGAGACGAACGGAACCTGTTTTATAAAATAAGACATTAGCATCATGTGTAAGACAAAGATAACAGATAAAGTAACACCATTTGTATGTGCTATCTCTTTCTAACATTCTCTTTCGGGCAACACTGCTTGGTGAGCATTCCAGTTCTCATATATAGTTCTATGGTTTCAAGCGGTACGTTTTACAATATTTTTTTTTATCAATAATTTTACATTGGCGATATTTTATACTCAACGGTCTCCCTATGTTACTCTATGATGTAAACATTCTCAGTGCTCTTAAAAATTAATATCGTTACTAACATCATATAATTGTTTTCGGTCGTTTACATAGCCTTATACTAATAGACGGAGCATGTATGTAGTTCCAGCGGTCAGACGTGAGTGCGCTGTTCGACTTTTTTTAAAAATTATTGTATGATAATGAATTGTTAAGATTACAATAATATATAATTTATAAATAATAAATAAATAATATTATTAAAAATTGTAATAAATAAATTGTGATAAATTATTATGAATTGTTTTTAAAAAATTTGTATTTTGTCTTAATATATTGTATAAAGATGTGAATAAATAATAGTAATATCTATGTCGTCAGAAATGGCATCACTGCTATGGTTATAGCTGTGACCGCACCACCCAACCCCGCTAGCTTGTGATGTTCCGTTCATTAGTATAAGGTCTATGGTTGAATACGAAATACTTAAATAGTTAAATGTAATTCACAGTTCAAAAGTAATAATTCTATATTAGACATTAATAAATTCCAGTTCAAATTTTTTATTACCTGTTATTTTTGGTTTTTAACAATTCATTTAAATACTTCATAATTGTTTATTAGGCCAGTTATTTTTAAAGTTTTTTTAATTTTACTTTTTAACTTAGTTGTTTAACCTAACCTATTGTTAAACGTCCATTTTCGTTTTGTTTGTTCAACGAGTAAGATTTATTTTTTAAATATATTTTTTATTGGTTTATATATTTGGTCATTACAGGGGCGGATTTAGTAGGGGGAAATCGGGGCGAAGAAAATTAAATTTAATATGGTTCGTTTAATTTTACTTTCTCGATTTTGACGGTTTACCATTTAATATAATATGGATTTTGCATATCCTTTTTCTTTCCATGTTTGAATCGACGACCCGGAAGGAACCACTTTCGCATTACTTCCTCCATTCTGCATATCTAATATAATGCATTCTAATATAAATATTATTATAGTTTTTAATCATCTATGTATAATGGCTGTGTTCCTATACAAGAAAAATGTTTTATAGTTCGCCCCCCCCCCCCCCCGTTATCTAGAACTGGATCTGCCCCTGGGTCATTATTGTGTAGAAAATGGTTGCTGCCATTTATTATTATAGCTTTAATACCTTATACCTATTATAGCATGTTACCACTTATAACCAATGGTAGGTATTTATTATAATATGACATTAAAAACAAAATATATAATGTCTTTATTTGTATACTTAGTAACTAATAATTACATATATTTGTTAAATGTACCTATGTATTAATGTTGTACTATCTAATTGTTCACTGTTAAATATTTGAATACACTTAAATTGTATTTAATATATTTCAACTTTGGATGTATGGTCACAAAATTGTATAGGTGAATTTTCATTTTGTTCTAAACTATAATATAATATTTTGTATTTTATTATTAACATTAAATTGACTATTTTTCCACAATTAAATTGAAATTTAATTTCTGTATTTAGGTTTTTATTCAATGTCTGAAAAAAAAGTATTCCATGTTAAAGACAAAGTCTTTGCAAAAATTCGAGGCTATCCTGCTTGGCCTGCTATAATATCTGCTGTTAAAGTTGGTACTCCATCACGTCAGAGATATAGTGTTTATTTTTATGGAACTGGTGAACGTGCAGTATGTAAGCCAAATGAACTTTTTCCATACGAAGAAAACAAGCTAAAACTAGGAAAACCTAATAAACGTCAATTTTTTGCTAAAGCACTCTTAGAAATTGAACAGGATGTCTGCAAAGATACTTTAGACCTAACTGAAGCTCAAGTAGTCATAAAACCAAGTAACATAGATCAAGAACTATCCAAAGATAAATCTGTTAATAAGAAAATTGAAAAAAATTCTGAAACTAATAAAGAAAGTGAAAGACAATTAACAAATTATGACACAAGTACACCTAAAGAGAAAATAGTTAGTACACACAAAAAAAGTTTAGGAATGCCTAAGGGAACCAAAAAAAAAGTATCAGATGGAAAATCTGATTCATCTTCAAAAAAATCAATGTCCAATAAGTCAAGAGTTTCTGAAAGTTTAAAATCAAAAGACACATATCATCCTAAAAAGGAGTCTGTAACAGTTGTTGAAGCTTTGAATGAAAGTTTATTAGAAAAAGTGAATAATGCACAAAAGGTTAGTAAAAAGGTTACAATATATATATATATATATATATATATATGTATATTGTAATATACATAATATATTTATTATAATATAGATAGTATGTAACTATGTAATATAGACACAAGAAAATAAGGGAGGGTTGCACAAAAAGCTACGAGTAAATGGAACTGGAACTTCATTATTCTGTAAAATTTTAATCTACTATTTTATAAAATAAAAAGGTGTTGCATTTTATTATATTGATAATCAACCCTAGTTAACAAAAACTTTAATCTATGGTTGAATAGTTGATCAATTATCAAAATGATATTTCTTATTAGGTATTGATATTAATTATTGTACAAAGTTACAGAACTAAAATCAGAGTTGTTATTGTGTAACTTTCTCTAAGTTACTACTGGAAGTTTATGCAATCCGCCCTAATAGATAAACAAACTTAAATGTATTATGGAATATTAATATATTTTAAGCATTAGTATAAATTGATTAACTATGTAGGTACATAAAATGCAATAATTAAATTCTTAAAATTATATTTTAAAGGTTTATAATATTTACAAAAATCTATGCGTGTTTTATGTTAGAATGTTAGTAAATTAGAAATATATTATAATGCATTAATGACTACCTATCTAATTAAATATATTAGTCAACTTTAATTTGAAATACAATTCTAGATATGAAGTAGTTTTCAATACATTTAATTAACTTATCGGCTATGACTACAAATTTTCTGAAATTATTGTATATCTATACAGTTTGTTTAGGTCTACAATTAAATTGAGTAAAAATAAATTATATAACATTATATAATATAATAATAATTAATAATTATATATTATAATTATATTATAACCTATACTTATATTATTAAAGTATTATGTTAATTTGTTATTAAAGTATTTATTATATAGGTAACTAGTTTTCAATTTGAGTTGATTAAATATTCATGTTACATAATTATTATTTATTTTAGGTACTACAAAAAAAATAAATAGGTAAAAAAAAAAATCAAATACTCATGGAGACCTATTTTAAAAATTAATTTAAAATTTGTTTTTTAATATAACTGAATTTGGAATACATTATTCATTTAATTAATATATATAAAAATAAAAATATTGCCTATTCAAATATCCTAAAGTACAATTTATATTAATACTAATAACTTAAATAAATAAAAACCCAAATCCACAAAAAATTTACTTTTATTTTAAGCAAATACGTATTTCGGTAACAAAGTTGCCATCATCAATGCAAAACACAGACTTTTTTGTGGATTTGGGTTTTTATTTATTTAAATATATTATCTACAAGTCAATACTTAAACTATAAATAATACTAATAATGTTCTAATATACCTAATACTTATTATTTACAGACTCTTGATATTGCAAATAAATTTAATACAGATGTAAAAATTTCTGAATCAACCGATAAACAATCAGAAAGTCAAAATGAATCTGAATTAATTTTGGAGTCTAATAATGACGGGAATGATAACTTACTGGATAAGAATAAAATTCCAAAGAGTATTTCAAAAGTAAAAGGTAGTTCGACTTCTGGTAGTGAAATATCTTCAAGCAACAGCTCTAATGTAGGTCATGTATCACGCTCTGGTCGTAAAATTAAACCAAAAAAATATTCAGATTTTGAAAATAATGGTGATGTGCCAAAGTGTTCTAGGGCACGCAAAGAAAATATTAAAAATCCAAAAAAGCACAATACCAGTAATGTTGAAACTGATAACGCATCGGAACAAAATAAGACCCATAAAGGTAGTTATTGAAAATACTATATACAATATACATTATCATTTATTATTCTTAATTTAACTAATTAAATAATATTTCTTTCTTGGTTCATATTTTAATTCCTTTTAAGACATCAATATTTGTTTTCTTGGTTAGAAATAAATTTGAAAAATAACAATTTAATTGTTTTTTTTATTATTTCTTTTCAATTTAATAATTTAAAATATTGTATTAAAATAAAGTTTTATGTATATATATTAATTAAAGTAATATTTCTTTTTCATATTTTATATTTAGCCATAGTTAATTATAAAATAAACATTAATATATATTTATATTCTTAGATACAAGTTCAAATTCAAAAGCGATCAATAATGACAATAAACAATTAAAAGATTTAATGACTCATATAGATACTGAGTTGAAGAAACTAGTGCCAGGAAAAACTGTTTCTGTTGAGACTTTAAGGACGGAATTTATTCTGCTAGATTGTATATCAATCTTACAAATATCTTTACGTACTAATCATGTTGATTATCAAACTGCTATAAATATGTTAGAACAGATGGAACAATTGGAAATTAGTCCTTTGGTGTTAGCAAAACATCTAAGGATTATTGGAATAATTGAAAACGTAACAAGATACGTTGGTAATACAAGTAACTGGAATTTAAGTAACGAAGAAGCTCATATCCATGATATAAATTCATCAATAATTCGTTATAAAGCTTACATGTTATACACTAAATTTGCATCATTATTTGGTTTTTCCCCCACTGTTTCTTGATGGAGAAACATTTCATGATATATTCCAAAACGAAGTTGACAACTTTTTTGCTAAAACTAAACATTGCGATCAGATTTATGCTTAATTCAGATAAATGATATAAATAATTTATCATATAAAATAATAGTTTTGTAAGTTAGAAATCATACAGGTTGGTCAGATATTTCTTATATTTTTAGTATTCCATTATATTACATTTCTTTAAGTATATATTTATAAATTAGTTGTAACCTTAACTTTTTTTTTTATTAATATTTAATTAATTAACGATGAATTTATAAATTTATAAAATGTATTGAGTAAACAAATAATGTAATTATAGGTTTTAAATATGTTTTAAATTTAAATTATTTTGTAACTAAATTATATGCATTATAATTATTACTGTTAATACAGTTTTAATTTATGCAGATATCTAAATTTGATATTTGTACTAAAATTGTATACTTATTATAATGATAATAAGTTGTAAACTTATTTAATAAATTGTATTTATGATTTAACCACAGAATATTTTTAATTATATTGTATATTATGTAAAGTCTATGAATTTTTACTTCTATTGAAATTGACAACATATGGACATCTTTGTTAAAGTTCTGTTAATGTGTAATTACGAAACAAACAACATCAATGTATATTTCATATGGTCACAGTTGACACTTTAATTAAATTTGTATTAATTAGTATGGTTTTATTAGGTGTATTGTTAATTTTACTAAATATCAATAAAAATCCCTAATTTATATACAATTTTAGTTTAATATTAATTATATTTTAGTATTTTGCATATGGTGCATATGGTGCATATTTTGCATGGTCAAGTTTAGATTTATTATTGTAATATTTAAATAGTTTTTGAATTAAATACAAATTATCTTATTTGAATATTTAATAAATTATAATATGTACATTATAATGATACATTATGACAGTCCATAGATTTCTTTAATTTTTAATTTATTTAAATGTTGGTGGCATTTTTATCAATTCAACAGGATTAATCTCTGAATAGTTTAACTTCAATTGCCAATGTATGATCATAATTAAATTTGAAATATAAATATAGCAATGTAAAAATAGACATTGTACTTAATATGAATTGTAGTATATTTAGTATAAACTGACTAATTTAAAAAATATGAAATCTAAGATGTAGGTTAAACTAGAATTATATGACATAGTACATAGGTACCTACAGGTACAAATTTAAAAAATGTTACTATTATTTGAAATATAATTTTATGTAAACTAACATATCACAACTTATTAATTACTAGAAATTTGTTATAAGCAATCGGTAAGAAACTCCCCTTAGAATATAAACCGATTTTGATATCCATATTTGTTGTTGGGGATTGGAAGCGGCTATTTATTAAGGAGTAATGTATAGGCAATATTATAATTTTTTCTTGTTATGCAGTGTGTTTGTGTGAAACGTAAATGATCATTAGTGTGAGTAAATGCGTCGTCAAAGATTGTATAGTATACTGGAAATACGGATTAGAAATACACTAACGGTCACACGCGCATGCACATGTCATTAATGGATTACTAAAATTATATTTGATCTGAATCTAAACTATTTAAAAGCATCAAAAGCGGAGGAAAAATTAGCATAGTTTTGATTATTCAATTTTAATTTTGTAAACATATTTAAATTTGTAGCCCTCTTTTCTACGTTATGTAGGAAATCGATTTTGAAAATTATATCTGGATCGTCCAATATAACATATTATAATATTACAAATTTTTCTAATTTTAATTTGTATATTAAAAATATAAAAAATAAAAAACTATTTCTTACATAACATAGAAAAAAGGTTCACAAGTTCAAATATTTTTTCAAAATTAAAATTGAACAACTGGAAGGGTCTTAATTATTCTTTTGCTTATTGATCTAAATGCTTGAAAGTAATATCGACTTCCAACTGCCTTAACAAATTATTTGTATAATTTGATTATATTTACTTTATAATACTGTATAGTATAAATAATTACAATATTCAAAATTAAATTAGATTGATGGGGACATAAAAAAAAAAAAAAAAAAAAAAATGAAGATTTTTATATCTTTTTCAAAATTTACAAACAAGAGGTGAATAACTGATATATTAAAAAATTTTAAATCATTAAAGGTAATCTAAAGCAAAATTTTAACAATTGTTTTTACAATTCAAAGTTAAAGTTATTTATGGTCTGTGCTAATATAATAAAAAATTAATAGTAATTAAAAATTGTGAAGTCATGAATAATAATACCATACTTCTCATTTGGTTCAAGTACTGTAAGTATAAATTAAAATACATAAAATATATTATAATCTCTTACGTATTTTATATACTTAACCATAATTTATAATAATTATTATATTATTATATATATACCTACGTATAATATTATATAAACAAATTTTCATAAATATTTAATATTTTTATTTAAATAATATAGGTACGAGTATAAGATAGATATAGACATAGGTAATAATTATTTTTAATATTATAGATTTACTATTAAAACAAAACCAAAAAAGTTTTATAAAGTCTTCTACTCTCTTCAACTCCTTTTTAAGTTAAATATTTGTATAGACACTAGGTCCCCTAGCTATTATAATTTATTTTATTTTATCTTCACAAAAATTATGTTACCAAGATAACATTTTACAAAATAAATGTAACGGTTCCAACCACATATATATATAGTACCTATTTGAACAAAAAATTTTGAAAAAAATTTTTAAGTCTCTAAATAGAAAATTGCCTAAGTTATTGTGAACTATTAAAATCATATTCACCGAAATTTCATTTTTTGTGAATAATGCCGTATTTTCATCAATTTTTGGTAGTTTTTCCTTTCGTATAGGATCAATTTTGAGAAATTCAGAAAATGACCTAAATAAAGTACCTACCAATTACATTGATTTTCAATCAGAAACATGCCCTATTCGTGAAAATCTGAGCATTATTTCGGATAGAAATAGTAGGGGAGAGTCGCCAATATTGGACCGTTTGTGATATTTTTTAGTTTTTTGATAATACGAGAAAAAGTATCAGGTCAATAGCACATTAAATTTGTGCCTGAGTCCTTTAGTGACATTTTAGAATGGTTAGGTTAAAAAAAAAAACAATTTAAAACCACTAATTTTTAATTTTTTAAAAATGTGAAAAGTGGTCCAATATAGGCAACCAGTTTCTCAAGTTGGACCACCTGTAACTTTAATTGGACCACCCTTAAGTGTACATGTAAAACACAAACTGTAGTTCAAATCATCAATTTTTATTGTTTATACAGTGTTAAATAAACAAAAAACTTAAATTGAAGTTAAAACTTAACACATGTTACATAATCACATTTTATAAAATTTATTCCTAGGCAAGTTTTATTTTAATGTTAACAATA
This sequence comes from Tetraneura akinire, assembly GCA_021307375.1. Lineage (NCBI taxonomy): Eukaryota > Metazoa > Arthropoda > Insecta > Hemiptera > Aphididae > Tetraneura > Tetraneura akinire. Next base: position 2,262,481 of record JAIUCT010000015.1, read on the forward strand.
TAACCAGACTAGTTTAATTCATCACAAATTATTCACATAATCTCATTAGGTAAAAAAAAATATTCTACTATTCAGACTTAACTTTGATTAGGATCATTAATGATATTACAAAATAAAAACATTTTATCAAATATTAAGTATATCAGACTTAAGTATATCAAAACTTAATTACAAAAAAAAAATTGTATTTTTTTGATCTGCATGTTTTTTAATTGTGGCCTAGGAACGCCATACACTCGTTCACATTCGTTGAGACCAAACACACAATTTTTGTATGCAGTAACAGCCATTTATAGGTCTTTCTCGGACCATTTCCCATATTTTTGTCTCTTACCCATGCCTAAAAACAAAATAAAAAAGTTAATCAAACGCGTTTTAAATATATTTTATGGTCCAATTATGGAAACCACAGACGGTCCAATATTAGCAACTATGTATTGACGTAGAAAATCGAATATATAGAATTAAATAATAAATTAATGATAATAAAACTTATACCATATTTTTTTAAACAAAATTACCTATAAAAAACATTTGAAATAAAAATGTATTCACTTACTTGCTTAGCTGGTAATCCTTATGAAAGAGAACAAAAAAGTTAGGAAAAAAAGTGATTTTTACAAAAAGTGATATTAATCAACTATTTGATTGATAACAACATCGTGTGATAAATCCAAAGACGTTATAAAGATGTTATGAACACTAAACACTTGGTTTGAAACTGAATGTTATCATAGTGACAGAGATATGATGGTGGTCCAATTTAGGCGGCAGTCCAATATTGGCGACTCTCCCCTATTTACATACAAAAAAAAAAGAAAAAGAAAAAGACACACCACACACCCATTATTTTAAAAACAATAGATTTTAAATCAAAATCTAAATGAAAAAAATCATTTTCGCTTTGATCAAAATCTAAAAATATTAATTGTGTGGATGATATTTAAATATTTAAGTAATAATTAATAAAACACGATATGTCGTGCCTATGTTTTTATATAGACGATAGCAACATTGTTACCGATATACTTATATTACCTACTAAAAATAGTAAATTTTTTATGGATTACGGTACCTTTTAATATTTAATATTTCCTATTATATAGTATTATGGAATCCAATAAAAGAAGGAAAATTTAAACTTACCTATTGGTTAGCCTTTTTTATACTCTTCTAAATGAGTATGTAAAAGTGTAAGATATATATCAAATTATAGTTTATTTATATTAAATAGGGTTTAAATTATTTAAAACTTAATGTAACATAATAAATCATATAATAAAATTCATAATTGTAGATGGTGCTTTCTACGAGACAAAATAAAAAAGACGAGCTGATATCCTGCCGCAGGAATATTGGTGTGCAAATCATATTATTTTATTATAATTCGAATTTGAATGCAATGATAATAACTAGAGACCGGAATTGTACAAGTATGCAATTGCATATTCATAGTAAGTATATGCACGATATAGAGAGTTTGAAATGTGGGAGTTTCAAATCTAACTGATTTTATAGACCAAATTTTATTTTGCATATTAAAGCATATTTGAAGGCTTAAGATATATTTTGTTATTAAAGCATATAATTAGCGCATATTTTATAGACTTTTATACTTTTTTACTATTTTTTCTGTCTTCTATACATTTAAAAATGCATATTATGTTCATAAAAAAATAATTTTGAAATTATAACAGAAAAAATTTGATAATTGAAAAATATTTTTTTCTTGTTTAACATATTTATGGTTGTGTTGTTATTTTATTTAATTAATTAAAGAAATTTTGTTCTATTTATTTATTATTATCTTTTTATATAATATGACTATGTATCAAATTTATAAATTTATTTAAAATTTTAGTACCCAGTGGAAATATTGTAATTTACTTTAGTTTTTTTTATTCTTGTGTTTAGTTCTATTTTTAAAATATTGAAAAAGATCTTATGTTCCTTCAATATCAAATTAACTATTTTAATATTTTAAAATCTACTAAAATTTGTTATATTATATTTTTTTGTTAATATTTTAAACACTTTCTAATAAATAAAATTGTGATTTTCTTAATCGGTATTTATTTTATTATGCAGATATACTATGATATATTATGATTACAGATATATTATGCATTTAGAATACCCACAAATTTCTATTAAATAAATAGAAGAATGTTTTAAATAATTACAATTTAAATATATAAATAATTATAAAAATTATTATTCTATGTATTTAAAATAAGGTAGGTATATAAGTAAAACAAAATAATTATAATAATATATAAATTATTATTATACTCACATACTATTACTCCACTAAATGATACTATAACTATAAGAAAACATATAATAAATTATTAACACGTGGAAACTCTGAGTTTTAATAAATATTATACTTTTATACAAAATATTTGTCCAGGATATTATTAAATAACCTATCAATGTGAGAATGAAAGATATAAATAATGAGTGTATAGGTATTAGTATATTTTACACAATGTTAAAATGATTTATCTTCTATTAAATATTTAGTATAATTAGGTAATAGTTTATAATAATTTTTTAATCATACTTTCTCCATATATAAAAGAACTATAATCTATTAACATTAAAAAAAAATCAGATTGCAATATCGAGTATATCAACCTAGGTAGGTATCTAATATTATATATTATCTTAATATACAATAGAAAATATATGTTAATGAAATTAAAATAAATTATATTATATTATAGTTTTAAATGTTTTCAATCAAAATTATATCCAAATTTAATTGTTATACCTATTCAATTTAGAATTTAATTTTTAAATTAACGTTCTCACAGTAAATTAAAATAAATAACTCCAATTAAAATATAATATACCACTATTCAAATATGTAAATAACATTATAATTGATATGAATACATTAATGGATTTTAATAAATAATTAAAACATTTGTATCAAAATTTAAAAAAAAAAAAAACGGTACTATTGGATAAAATAAAAATATTATTATTTTGTCTTTTCCTGTTTACATTTTCAATTGGATAGACCAAGTAATTTATAAATTTCCTATAATTTAGTTAAATTAATTTAAAAACAAATTATAATACATTACATCTTAGTCGACAAAATATGTAAGGTATTAATAACACTCCTGAAATTTTAAATATAAAATTAAATTGGAATAAATAAAAACCCAAATCCACAAAAAATTACTTTTATTTATTTTTTAAATTTTATTATTATATTTATTATTTAAAATTATAGTTTAAAAAATAATAAATAAATATTATAAGTGATATTATTTGATTAAGAAATAATAATTAAATTATTTATTTCTTCAGAAAGGAAAAAAATTAATATTATTTCGTTTTATAATTTTATATTAACGAAATTGTTTTAATAAGTATTCTTTAACAATATAATAACATAATTATTTTAAATTGTACATAAACAAAATCTGATTATAGATAACAATTGGTCGTGCAACAGATTTCTGTGAATTGTCACGTATCAATGTATCATATACCTACCTACATTGTCATTGATCACTGTCATGAGAAGTACATAAATAATAATATTAATAATAATAATAATAATCATATTAAAAATTAATTATGTATAAAATATTATTTATAAATTGATATAAAACTATCTCTCTCCAACACGTAGGTATAAACTTAATATTAGTAGCTGAATATCCCTAAACTATTATCCATCTGTTTATTGTATAATCAATGGCAATAATTTTAATTATATCAAACTGAATTTCGGTTAAAATAGTTTTTTGAATGCGATGATTTTCCATTGTTTTCAAAGATTAATAATTGTAATAAAATATTATTCTAAACCATCACTGTTATCCTTTTAAATACCTAATGATAATTTATTTCTTCTTTATTAAGTATTCAAAAGTTTTTTCGTAGTACATAAACTTACCTCTAAAAAATAACTTGCTCTCCCAAATAAAATGCGTACCTCGCCCAAGCTATCAATAAAAGAATAATAATAATGAATTACCTATATTAATTAAATGACTTAATTCAAATGAAAAATGATCAATCTCTATTATAATAAATTAATAAATAACTTCATTTACATGTCATTTACCTAATAAAATTTATTATCGTTTAATTTTTATCATTGTAAACTACTTATAATTCTACCATATTATATTTATGAAATATCATTTATCAAATTTAAATATTTAGTAATCAGTTAGTCTTTAAATTTATAATAGTAAATTTATATTACCATTTTATTAACATGTATCATTTTCCTTACTAATATAACATTAGCTTTATGTACACATATGTGTCGTGTGTTGTATCATATGATGTGTCACGGGGCTATACACATTTGTCTTCAACATGTTTTTTATTCTATATAATAAGAGTATTATTATTACTTGGTTAAACGGTTCGATGTTTATTTAAACATGTTTTATCAGTTCTTTATGTTATATTTTTGTCTTACGTAGACATTATATCAATCAAATAAATAATAAATTATATAAATTTAAACTTTAAAATAACAATAATTTTTTTCCCTTTATTCCTATATATGTATAATTTATATTATATATTTTATCATATACTTGTATCTAATATAATAATTCTTATAAAAATCCATGATGGTTCTCGTGACGGCTTTAAATGAATATTTATATTTAGTATAATAAATGTATATAAAACGTACATTTGTTCAATCATCTATGTAGGTGTGTACATATTGTGTGTAATATCTAATATAATCTGTGGTAATTCTGTAATGTATTAGAACAATGGACTAAGATATACAGGACTGGAAACGAAGCTATTATCGACGGACCCAAAATGCAACACCAAATTCTATGAGTTTGATCATAGCGCTATCTATCGTTGTGTTTTAACGCATAAAATGTTTTTAAAAACCACCAAATGAATGTTAAAATTAAGTATGTATTGTATGGCGGAAAATATTTATATATTCAATTAAAGGCTGGATACAAATAATAATGATATATTATTTTAATAGTAGATAGAGTCAAACTCGTACCATCAAGCGTATCATTGTTGGCCTGGTCCTCCCCACCCCACCAGACCATTCGTTTCCAGTCCTGTATATCTTAGTTTATGGTTAGAATATTTATAAACTATATCATAAATAGTTATGTTGCCTTGTTGAATAATCTTTCGAAGGGAGTGAGTGTGAGTGAGTGAGAGTGAGAGAGAGTGAGTGGGAGAAAGAAGATTATACGATTGGCTAGTAGTGTTGTTTCTGTAGTGTTAATATAATTGCATTGTGTATAAAAAAAATTTTTAGGTTGGTCACATTGTACATTGTTCTTCTCCTGCAGTGAATTGACACCATCAACGTTGCCGCGTTGAATATTCTTTGGAAGGGGGAGAGAATGAAAGAGAGTGAGAGAAATGATAATACGATTCGTTAGTATAGAGTTCCTGTATAGTGACAGTATAACTGCATTGTGTATAATACAATTTTTAGGTTGGTCACATCTCACATTATACTTTGTCCTTCTGCTATAGTAAATCGATAACATCAACTGCGTACTTAACTAATAGCAAGACTGACCGGTGACCACTGTTAAAGAAGATTTTCATCGTTTTGTTTAATCAATGCGTCTGTATTTTGTACAACTGTTGTCTTACAAGTTATTAAGCTCAAGAATACTCATGAATATATAACATTGTAGTGTTTTAATAAACACAGCGAAAAATAATCATTGTAGTTTTTGGCGTTTTATCGTTACAGTAACTATTTACACATCAATCTATTACCGTGATTAAGATATTGGACAAAACGAAAAATGGCGATGGAAGGCGAATCGGGTTATGAAAATGGTTAGTTATACGTTTTTATAATATAATATATTATATTTGAATTAGATGATGGATAAGAAACAAGATGCTTAACATGAATAATATTGTTTTAACATTTTTAAATATAATCTTATCAAAACAATTATCCATAGCCCATAGATATTAACAATAATTTATATTGTAAACAAAAATGACTGTGAAAGCGTTTAAAGAACAAGTACATGTAAGAGAGTACGGAAATATGCTAAGAGAAATGGGACCAGGACATTTTACTCTTCTTTTGAAACTCTTTTATTAACTAATAATTTTAATAAATTGAAATTTATGTAAGTACAAAAATTTAAACTCTATTGTGATTGAATAGATGACTTGTTAGAGACGATTTATTTTTCCTCCTCCATTTTTATCTATGAATGCGCATAAATGTTAAACTGTATAAGACTATGTAATTATTATATATTATTAAATTGTCGGAGATTGTAAATATTAAAGTGGATCCTCATCTGAGCATTTTTTTGTATGCGTATTATTTTGAATTCGACGTGTTCGTTGAAAATGGAGCTAACATTTTATTTTTTTTTATTGTGAGGTATATTTTGACGCTTCTTGTTTTGTGTTAAAATTTTTTCTAAAGAATTAAAATAACTGAATGCTTGTATGTAATGGCGAAATTAGAGTTAATATTTTAGAACGGCTGAACGTAAAAATGTTTGATTAGTTGTAGTTGTACATCATACATGTTATCATCCTATTGTATTTTTGAGGTTTAGCCCCCACTCCTCTTGGTTGCTCTACTGCTAGTATGGCGTGCGTGTAAACAAATCAACGACAACAAAACGTAGTTCAAACTGAATGCACACACGTTTACACGTACGGACGAAAATTTCTTTGTAAACCCGCCGGTTCGACGAATATAGTATATATACCAAATATAAATATGGTATATATGATTTGGTTGTAGTACTCAATAAGGTATTTAATAGGTAATGTAAATGTACAATGTATTAATGTATATCTACTTACATTTGAATAAATAAATAAAAAAAAGAATTACCTACTATAAAAAATAATAGAGTATTTTTGAGTTTACCTGTTGGTTGTGCCATTTTTGGTGATTATAGTTTAAATACCGTCTCAGTAGGTGGTCTAGATGTATGATTATAGATCAGATCTTATATATTGATAAGATACATTTCCACTGAAAAATACTCAAATGTGGTTGTACGCAGTTAGGTAAACCTAAAACAATGATATTTTTATGGTACCCGCCGTTTTTCTCGAATCGAAATTCCCGAATGAACTTTTTCCCGATTAGTATTTTATCCGAAAATCCGAAAACCCGAAACCTTTTTTCCAGGACGCCTTTATTCCAACGGTTATTATTCCCGAAATTAAAATTTTTTAAAAATTTAAAAATTTTGTTATAACTATGAGGTCATAGTGACTAGCTATGCATTTTCTATATATTATATTTTATACCTATAACTAAAATACAGGCGATATGCCTATATGTATAATTTTTGTACTTTAACTATCTTCGCTTCATAATGAACATTTAACTGATTTGTATTTTGTACCGATATTTGTGATATTATTATTATTATCACTTCTATACAAGTAAAACGTAATCGTTGTAATCGTAGAGTCGCGTTATTTGAGTGCTATCGACCGTTTCGGGTCCACGGACTTTCGGAAAATAATGCCAATCGGGAAAAAATACATTCGGTAATTTCAATTCGCGAAAAAGGCGTTTGGGAAAAAAGGTTTGGGCTTTCGGATTTTTGGATAAACACCATTCGGGAATTTTGATTCGGGAAAAATACCGGTAACCCATTTTTATAAAGAAATTTATGTAAAATAGTATTGGTACAATATAAATAATTATTATACGACAGAAATGTATACAATCGATGTACATTCAATGGTTTATCATTGCATTCAACTTCTAATTAAAATTAAACACTGTGATTTGCACACCTGTTTCCCTGCGGCAGGATTTTTAGCTCTTCTTTTTTTTCTTATATATAAATACAATTTTATAAATTCATTTTAATTTTTCTATAAATATAAAATAGTGATCAATTTAACCTTAGCATTTAAATAAACATTTATCCAGCACTCCAGCAATCAACAACATTAGGTCCTCAAAGACACTATATAACAGTGTTTGTATTTTTATCTTATAATTAATAAGTAACCAACGTTTTTTTTTTTGTTTTAAATTAGGTGATTCAGTGTTATGTTATTATAAAGATGTGTTGTATGAGGCAATAATTATGAAACGTCGCAACAATCAGGAAGGTGAACTCGAATATTTTATTCATTATTTCGGATGGAATAAAAAATGGGATGAATGGGTACCTCCGGGTAATATTTTGGTGAAGAATGAAGTAAATTTACTGTTAAAAAGTACTATAGAAAAAACAATGTAAGTATTTAATAGGTATATAAAATGTTATAGTTATTAATATTTTTAATTTATACATGCCGTTCGACTTCCAGTGAGATTTCCAGTGAGATCATTTACAATGTCGATTTATAAATCTCAATGGCGGTCGTTAAGTGTTTATAACATCAATCTAGAAAATATATATTTTTTACATAGTGGCGGCTCGTGGGTTCATTGAAGATGGGGCACCTCATTTTCTACTATTATAACTTTGAACTTACCACCAATTCCTGTTGATTTATTGTATAAAGTAAAATTCATTTTTTGCATATAAAAACCTTTTAATATATCTTACACAACAAATAATTATAAAAATAAAATTATTGTTTAAAATTAAATAATAAATATAATATAGTTAATCAGTAATATTTTGGAATTCCAAATCTATTCGTCAGTCAAGGATTAGGTTAAATTTCGTAAATCGTGATAAAAATAGAATCGGACACAATTGGATTGAGCTCGGCAACGCTATATTAATTCGTGTCGAAAAGTATTAGTTAACTTTTTTGTGATATTTTTAAATAATATACAAACCTGTATACGAATATTATGATGGAAGAAACAATACCTATTCAATTTTATCTTAATATAAATATTTCTTCTTAATTTCAACTATTTAAGTGGGGCACCTTGTGTCCTGTAGCATGAGACGCCACTGTACATAGCCAATTTAATGTTGCTTGTTCCATTAACACAGGTATATATATACTATAAGAGATGTCTACATTCTTCTTAAAAGTTGTTTGAAATTTGTACATCAGTTACAAACATTGCCAGGAGCGCAGGCTGTCCTATGAGGGATTATATTATTTTTAAATGTCTATGTAGAATGCTGAATAATTACATATGATTATTTAATATATATATATTTGATATATGAAATAATAAATGAATTAAATAATTAAAACAAATGTATAGAAATATTATATATCCTTATTTGTCTACAAAGAATAGATAAAATTTAATGTAAAATTAAAAAAGTTTTGTATTTCTTATAGGAATTTTTTGTTTAAATCTAATATAATCTAATTTAAAACTTATGATTTACTACGAAATATTACCAATTATACATTATCCGACCATTAAACCCAGGGCATTATATAGAATACCAGAATTTTCTACATTGCTTGTAACATCACACACACACACACACACACACACATATATATATTCGTAAATATATAAATTTATTATAATTTTATGCTGTTTGTGGAACATGTTTGTGACTGAAGAAAAAATTTTTTGAAGCATTTATTAATTAATTATAAACAAAAATTATTTTTAATTTATGTGATTAATATCTCAAAGAGTATGAATAGGTACCTATATTTAAATTAATAATTTTGATTTGGGCGCATGTTAGGCATATATTATATAATATTAGTATATATCCATACAGGCATAAGTCTATATTATTTATATATTTATAATATTGTTAGACGATTAAAAATAAATCATTTAATTTAATCATTATTAAAATCATCAGTGGTGGCTCGTGATCACTGATCAAGGGAGTGCAACTTTAAATATCTTTCTTTATATAAAAAAAAAAAAATAACATTGTAACGTTACACGCCTCGTATACTACAGTACAGAGTGTCGTTCAGTGTTTTCTATCAAATCCTATCCAGTTAAGGAGCAGTCAGCTGGCTATTTCTTGCTACACTAACCGGTCTTTTAAACCGGCTCGTTAGAGCGATATAAAACAAAGGTATCTTATTTATATTTTACAGGTTCTAGAAACTTATGACCTGCGTTCAATATCTAACACGCAATTTAGCAACGAACATAAACGTAATATATTAACACAACTAAACAAATATAATAAATACAAATATGAAATAATACACTATCACCTGAGTAACCCTGATCGTGGAGGGTAGTTTATTGTAGATCACAAGTGTAGCAGAGTGGGAGCATCTAGTTGAGTTGACAAGAATCAATATAACAAATACTTAAATGAACACGACTGATATATTTATTAAAACACAACTCTATGCTTTAACTATTAAGACTCAACTAATTTATTATATATCGCACTCAGCTCACCCGTGTCTGGCCTACACGTAAATAATGCTGAGGTGACATAAAATGACAACTCGGGTATAAATGCAACCGATACAAAATACCGTTATTAATACTTTATTTTAAATACACATTATAATATTAAGGAATTATTTTATACATCGGGTTTTTGTTGATAAAATATTTAAATAAAAATTTATATAGCAAACACATTGCACACGTAACGTGTTACGTATTGCGTATAACAGTTCAAATAAAAATGAAATTATAATGGTATATGGGTATAATTATAATAGAATATTAGAATAGGAAGTCTTATAGTTATAACAATATTCTAAATAAAATAATAATTCCAATCATTCAATTTATTCTTCCTGTCAAATGACTAAGAATAATGTGTTATGTCACAGCAACGTGTTTATGAATTGCAAATACTGGAATAATAAAATCCATAGTATTTATACAATGTATACGTTGTAATTAAATTATTATTTGGACGACGCGTTGGGTCGTCCAAATACTTGCATGTGAAATCAGTTTAAATGTATACGCACGGGCATGATCACGCGTATAGTAATGTATTATAATAACGTATGGGTACTCGTATTATGACAACTGGACGACGAAATATTTCGACCTACGTTCCTACCCAAAATTATATGTAAAAACACGTTTTTGTAAAGGTAAACACGTAGACACTTATTCGACCTTTGTACTTCACGAGTCACAAATTCACTATACGCGCATGAGATAAGACATAAACATAATATAAAACTATAAAGTATAAAATACCACAATATATATCACAATTCACAATATATAGTTATAGATTATAGTTATTAAACCAATTTTATTATTATTTCCTTAAATGTAAGCCGGGAGGGCCCTGATCGTTCATGCCAGAAGCCGCCACTGAAAATCATAATTAAGTTTTAGATTCTGAGCGAAGCGAAGAATGT
>JAIUCT010000015.1:2281313-2297609 GCA_021307375.1 Tetraneura akinire
TTATTTTTATTAAAAATGATTTTTGTAATTTTTGTATTTAATATAATCAATTTTTTTATAATAAAATATTTTTTTCGCCAAAACGGATTTACGCCAAAATCACTTCACGCCATAACGGCTTACGCCAAAACGGCCACGCCAAAACGGCTACGCCAAAACGGCCACGCCAAAATATCCTAGATCCTGTTCACAATGTTACTATATATATGTGGTGAAATTTTGAAACCGTTACATTAATTTTTTTTACCAATTATAGGACTTTTTAATATTTCGTAAAATTCTCGTTTTCATGTATATAATGTTTGATAAAATTGGCAATTTTTGCTATAAGGTCTGAAAAGGTTACTGAAGTATGTATCTTATTGTCTCTATTTGTTCATAAATCATAATAACATAATTTTTTTTTTATTAGATGTTATATAAGATTACCCAACTTATAAACGTAATTGGATAATTACAATTAAAAACTACTCATTTCTCTTATGAACCTACATTACAAATTCTGTCATAATATGTAAAAAATATTGAGTAATTAAAATTAAGAAAAAAACAACTAAATATTTTATAAAAGTACTTGAATACTTTTTAAAAATTATTTAAAATACTTATAAAATACTTATTTACTATAATATCTGAAAAGAATTCTAAATACTTAAAAAATATTTAAATACATTTACTCAAACACTTCACAAGTCTGGTGAGTAGGTGAATTTCCAATAAAATTTGCATGTCTCTAACTTCAAAATTGCCCGAGTTATGGTGGAATATTGAAATTAAATTCGTCGAAATTTCAGTTTTTGTGAACAATGCCGTTTTTCGTCATTTTTATGTCGTTTTTTTCTACCGTTTTGGGTCAGTTTTGAGACATTAGAAAAAAGTCCTGAATAAAGTACCAATTACATTCACTTTCCAACCGGAATTATGAAAATCGGAGCATTATTTTGGGTAATAAACGTGTCTGCATACTTAAAAAAAAGACACATTATTGTAAAACCAATACATTCTTCGCTTCGCTTAGAATCTAAAAGAAAAAATTTTAAGTTAATATAAATAAAATACTCATAGATTTTTAATAATGAAAAATTGATTATTAAGTAGTAAATTATTAATAAATACATAATTAAAGTAGTTATTGCAATTAATAATGAAATAAATAAAAATAAGTAATTTATTTATTGAATAATTATTATATATTTTATATTTGATTACTTTTTAGGCATCACTCGTAATTTTTAATGCTTTGTCTAAGAACCAACTAGACGACTTCCCATTTAAAAAACACTTGGACTACAATAGAAAGTATTGGTGTTATGTTTATGGAGTGCAACATTTATTGCGATTATTTGGTATGTAGTGTTGAACTTTAACCATATCTACTATATATTTTTTTTATGTAAAATCTGAATGACAAACATGATACTTTTTAATCGTATATGTATTTCAATAACTATGCTGTGATCCTTGGAAAATACCTTTAACAAGTATCAATTTTGTGATTTCAGTTTTCAATGTTGTTTTTTAATATTGTTTATTAATGTTATTCACAACTACCTAATTTTATTGTAAATATATATTGTTATTTAAATTATTTTTTTTTTTTTTTTGATAAAATTGATATTTATTTGATTCTTTTGAATACTTTCATTATAGGCTATAACTACTTTGATAGATCAAGTTAAAATAATAAATAGAAGGGATTTGTCGAAAACCTTGTTCTAGTTTTCATATTTAAAAATTTAATATATTAATTTATTGATTGTACATTATTTATTTTCAGTTGGACCTCCAAAATGTGAATTACGATTTTATACTGATGAAAACATAAAACTATATGTTGATTACACTGCAGATTTTTTGTGGTAAGTACATTAATTAAAAATATTGTAATTTATTGTTTTAGTCATAAATATTATGAGTCGTAGTATGACATAGGTCATAAAATAATATAAATTTATCCAATATGAGATTGATACAAAAGTTACTACTATTAAATTTTGATATACAAATTGTAGAGTTTAATATACTTATAAATGTTAATGCCATTATTTTTAGAACATGTTATTCTAATAGTTCTATCAGAGGCATTGTGACAGGTTTTAGTTTTTTTTTCTTAAGGGGAATTTAGATTAATATCTTGTAGGCTCTATTAGATCTGTTAAAATAATATGCATAATTTTCAAAATTATAATCATGCGTTTCAAGTTCAATGTCATCAGGTAAAATTATTTCTTTATTTTAAATTATGTTCTTGGTTTTGTGATATAGCATAGGTTTTTTACTAAAAATCAATAAACCACAGAGGGTGCTATATTCTTCCAGCACCTTTCTTTGTAATCACTCCTGTAGTCCTGATTATTTCATGTAATTATAAATTGAATAAGGAAAACTCATGATAATATAATACAATTCGAAGACATTAATTTTCTTATTAAATTCATATATTTTTTAATTATATAGTTATAAGAATTATTTAGATTATATATATGTTATAAGCAGAGAAGGACAAGTTACAATAATTTTGAATATTTGGTTATAAACTATATGGCTACTAATATATACTGTAATTGGTTACAAGTTACAGTTACATTTTTTTTTTTTTTTTTTTTGGTTAATAGACATAATTGGGTTACATCATTTTTACATACAAAAACTTAATTGCATATCAAATAAATTATAATATTACTATAGGCGCAACTAGGTAGGGGCCCCAAATTTTTACTATAAGTTTATTTTTAATAAATTTAACAATATAATCATAAAATTCAAAATACTAATTTTGAAAAATTATATTAAAATTTATTTGATAAGAATATTCATAATCACAAATACGTTATGATTATTACTATCCAGATTCTGGATACCACGGCAGCTGTAGATGCGGTTATATCAACAGCCGCGCGTGTGTTAGATATGTGTCTGTCTAAACACGAGCGGATCACCGCAGCTAATTCCATGGCACATATGCGCATGCGCGCATTATAATTTAATGTTATCAGTGTTATCACATATAAAATGGTTATCGAAAAACTCAAAATACAAATAAAAATGTAAGTAAAAAAACTAAGACTAAAAACTCAAGTATAAATAAATGTATCCACTGCACTATCGTCTTCGAATAAAACACTAATAAAACATATTTACTTATCTAAACTTTTCTTGGTGTTAATAGATGAAACTTTTGTACTATAATGCCTAATTATTTTTTTTTGTACTAATTTTCCAGATAACTATATATAAATGTATAGCAAATCCTACTATTTTATATTTCTATAATTAAAGGTAGGTAATTAAATCAGCAATATGACCATACTCCAGTACATAACTTATGAAACTGAAAAATTTCAAAAATTGTGACAGAATTTTTTTTTAATACAATTTGTGTGGAATTTACTGATTTCTTTTAAGTTCATTTCTCCTAAAGTTTTTAATATGTAATAAAAAGTTCTGAAAATTAAATATGACCATACTCATTGATTATAATGAACAATATAAATAAAATCTCAAAAATTGTATACACTGCATTAAATCATCAAATCATTGTGAACCTTTGAATTTTAAAAAAATTATGTTTTTTTTTTAAATTCAATAGTCAATACACCCACTGGCCAACACCATTATCTTGTCCGAAGAATACTCGTGGTTAGGTGAAAATATGTATGTTAGAAGATTTCAAACCTAAGGAGTAGATACCATGACTCGTGAGAGCATTGTCATTTATTATACCTATAGTGCCTTATTATGTTTTTAGATTTATTCCATAAAATTATAATGTAAAAAATGATAACAATTTGATAAGGCTCACGAATGCGCATATGTGCCATGGAATTAGCTGCGGTGATCCGCTCGTGTCTAAACACAGTCGATTCGAAGACCACCGGCTGTTATCATTTTGTTGTTATCAAAAAAAATAAAAATTTAATCAAACATGAACAACTAAAAGAGTTTCATAAAACTTAAACTTATATAGGTGAATATAATAATAAAGTGGAATATCCCATTAATATCAATATAAATATTGTTCATGATTTTTGAATTGTATAGTAAAATTTATGTTTCATAAAACTTCTTGTAGTACAATAATAATAATAAACCAATACACATAAGTGGATTCAGGCGCGTATCCAGAAAAATATTATGGGGGGGGGGGGGTTAATTTTTTTACGTTTTGCAATCATAATTAATGTTTATAAATTATGAACTAATAAAGCATTAAAATAAATTGTTTATTTAATATATAAAAGTAAAAATTTAATTAATGTGTTATTATAAAAATGCATTAAAATTAAAGACATACCACAACCACATGCATATATTATATAATTTAATGACACTTACACATATTTCATTATTACATATTACATTATTATACATTACAATATTAAGTCTACTCCTCTTTTTTTTCTGATAATTTATCTAGAACTTCTCTGTGTATATTTAACAGAACTAATCCGTTTAGACGATTTTCTCCCATAGTATTTCTCAAATATGTTTTTGTCATGGGGGGGTTCTGATCCCCAAAACCCCCCCGTAAATACGCCACTGAGTGGATTAAGCAATGTTTATTAAATTAACTTATCTTAAATCATAATGTTCTTGACTTAAATCAACTAATACAATAATAGCTTTACTTCAACTATGATGTATAACAAATAAAATTCCTTATAATATAATATTAATATCAAGTTAAATTGTTTTTAAGATATCGTATACGTATTAGATGTTATTTTATTTTGATATTGTAAGAAACTGTATTTTAATTTATGAACACGACTCATCCGCATACATGCAATGCTTTTAGAATGAGTTTGCAACTGTACTGATTATTTATGTAAAATTGTAAATACTTTACAATAAATATTATTATTAAATAATAAAAAGGTAAGTTTTTATTCAATAAATGAATATTTTATAATCCATAAATTAGTAATTAGTATAAAATAATGAACTATAATATTTTATATTGGTATTTTTTTTGTATTGTTAATGTGAGTTTTTTTTAATCATTTGTTTCATTGTAATATTACTTCCAGTAAAAGACAAAATACTTATATTTATAGACGTGACACCAGCCCCCCTCCATACTTAAAAAATCGTTTTTAAAAATTATTTCTTTCCTACAAATTCATACAAATAGAGCACAAAACGATGGTATAAAAAAAATTCCAAAATTCCAACATGGGGGGCTGGCGTGACGTTTCGGGGAAATTGATATTGCGGGATAAGGGGCATCTTACAAATTCTGAAAATGATCGTACAAATTCATACAAATTACATATAATATTTCGATATTCAAAAGTGGGGGGGGGCTGGTGAAACGTTCGTTAAAATTCCGGATTTATTATTGTATTCTAAATAATATTATAAATAAGATATAATTATTATTTATTATTTTATTGAAAAATAAAATGAAAATTTTAAATGATGACATAATGATGACATACATATATTTTGGATTTCTGGCCGTTTTAGAGAAAAATTCATAATTCATTCTAAACATAACAAAATATACAATAAAATTCATGTAAAATTAAAATTCTAAGTAAACCTATTGTACTTACTAAATTTTGAGCATTGCATTGAACAATAATAATTTATCGTTAGATAATATCTTGAATATAGGGTAAATTTTATCGTATATTGAGCACATATACATTAAATACAAATAAAATGACCTAATAATGCTATAAATGTTATAAAAATGAAAAAACTATTAAATATACTATACGTATATTAATTGAAATGTGAAATGGATGACATTGAATTTTAATGAATGTATCGATGTTTGATATTTTTTAAATGGATATTCTTTCAGTATTTCCCAGGTTTGCAGTTAAAAATTATATTATTATATTAATAACTTATAAGTTATATTAATGCCTTTTCAAATTATTTCGAGCCAAAAGTCGTGTATACTATAGATTATAAATTAGTTATTTAGGTACTAAAATGCATATTTATGTATTTAAATGCTAGTGAATTTCATCAGAGTGATAAAAAGTGGGCATAAATTTTCCGTCGAGTTACTAAAGGTACATACAAAAAATTATAATGTATAATATATTATTAAATATACCTATTTATAGCTAATATTGTATTTAAGGATTAAAATTTGGTTAAAAATATAACAAAATTATTTATACATTAAATATTTAAGAGGTTTTCGGAAGAGGTGAGGGCTCAGATAGATATTATACTCGTATTTATATTATATATGCTATATAGTATATACAGATTCTGAAATTGTACATAATATCATTATTTATACATGCCGCAGTGTAAAAATTTGCAATACTATCTAATATCTAAGCGATAGAAAAACGACGAAGTAATAAAAAAAAAAAAGCTTTCACGAAAACTAAAATTTCGACGAATTCGATTTCAATATTTCACGATAACTCAAGTAATTTTTCACTTAGAAGTTTGAAATTTTTATTGAGTGTTCACTTATGTGATAAAATTTTGGACTGTTACGCTAATTTTTATACAAAATATAGGACTTTGAATATTTCGTAAAATTCTCTTTTTTTGTATATAATAAAAATTAATAAATAAAATTGGCAATTTTTGCCATTAAGGTCTGAAAATTTTACCGAAGTATATTTACATATTATTTAATGTTAATTCAAAATATTAGAAAAATCCCTATTCTCAATTTTTTTATAGCTGTTTAAAGTTGATATTTTTAGTTTAAACGAAAATCTTAAATCCATACGTATATAGGTACGTAATATACGTATAACGTATGAAATTTAGACGAATTCTATTTCAATATTTTACGATAACTCAGGTAATTTTAAAGTTAGAAACGTGAAAATTTTATCTGGTGTTTACTTATGTACTATATATATGTGGTAAAATATTTTGGAACCGTAACGTTAATTTTTTTTACAAAATATAGGACTTTTAATATTTCGTACAATTCTCGTTTTTATTTATATAATGAAAATTTGTCTACATAATTACACATCATATCAAAATATTAGAAAAATCCCTAGTGTCAATTTTTTTTTTATAGTTGTTTAAAGTTTATATGTTTAGTTTAAACGAAAGTCTTAGACTCTTAGAATCCATACGAATATTCTTCTTATTTTTTCTCAATACTTTTACAATGAAAATAAATAGAAAAACCAATAAATTTGGAAAATTTTTGAAAATTTTATTGAAGCATACTGACATTTGTCTTAACGAATTTCCAAAATTTTAGGAAAATCTCAATACTCAATTTTTTTTTATAGGTTTTTAAAGTTGAGATTTCAGTAAAATTAATATTTAAAGTACTCGTATTTATATGGATTTTTCCTATTATATTTTACAATAATGTTAAATAAAATCGATAAAAATTTTTATGATATGACTATATGGGCATTTAGGTGACAAAGGATTTTATGAGCATTTATATTAAACATAGTGACTAGAAAATTTTATAGTGTTAATTTACGTACTATATTTGTACCTATATCGTTGGTTAAAAGGCTATTTGCTGTAAGCGACACTTTTGTCGTAAGCGACACTTGGTACCCAGCGTTGTAGACGACGTTCTAACGGATCCATAGATAGTTTTCATGCAGCGATATCATTATTTTATAACGTGTTATCAATAATCAAACTTTATGCTGTAAGCGACAGGTGTGAAAAAAGTGCTGTGTAAGCGACAAAATTTGATTTAAGCGACATTCGTATTTATTGAATGAGTAGTAAACGACATAATAATTTTGTGTTAAGCGCCAAAATAATGGTGTATACGCCATATTGTCGTTTACAACAGTTTAATTTGTCGCCTACAGCATTTTTGTTGTATAAACAAATGCGTCGTAAGTAATAGATAAGAAAAAAAATGCGGTAAGCGACATTGATTTTTAGGTTAGTTCAATTTGATCATAATAATCATAGATAATGTAAGACAGCTGTATATTTTGGAGGTAGTATAATATAACGATTAAAACCGCCAAATAATTTATGATAATAAATAATAATTATTATATTATTGTTTAAATTGATGATAATAATAAAATAATCGTTAAATTTGTTGAAGAGAACATGGATGGTGGATCACATAAGATAATATTTTATTATTACCTATTAGTGTTTGTGTCATTTTATGACGTGTGTATATTGTGTCGTTTAATACATTTTTCCATGGCGCTTGAAGCATTTTATTAGTAAATAACGTAAGCGACAAAAGTACAAGGAAGGAAATTAAAATGTAGTAAACGCCAAAAATAAAATTTAGGTATTTACTAAAAAATCATAAAGTTATATTACTCTATGGAATTAGATTTATCTTAAAGATAAATATAATACGTATATGTAAAAAAAAAATTGATAGACTATCTATAAAACAACAAAAGTTATACCATTTTAAAAATAAAAAAATAGATAAAATCGTTTTTGGGCTCTCCTGAACAATTTGAAATGTGTCGCTTACAGCAAATAGCCTTTTAACCAACGATATGGTCCCTGTATATACTTGTATGTGTGATAAAATTTTGTGTTTTAAATATTTAATAAAAATGTCAAAATTTTAATTAATATCTACATTATCTAACTGAACTTCGCTCAGAACCTTTTTTTCGAATGCAATGGTTTATCACTTTAATTAAACACTATGATTTGCACACCTATATCCCTATATATATTATTTAATTTATAATTAGCTAAATAAGTTAAATAATTAGTAAAAAAATAGTAATTATTTTTTGAATATTAAATACCTAATAATGATCCAAATATCAAAATTATATTAAAAAGTAAATTTTTTTCTAGGAATTTCACAGGGAATAAATTCTTGTAGGATGTTCTGTATAATATAATAATTTATTTAAAGTTGATATTTTGTTTGTTTTAGTTATATTGAACGTCGTTTTGAAACATTCTTCATAAAGGATTACATACGCATAAATCCTAATAGTACAAATACATCAGCTGTCGATAATTCATAAGATACAAATTATATAATTTTTTTATTCTGACTTATTTCTAATATTATATACTATATCGATGAAAAAATGATTTTGAAATAAATAATGATTTTTACAAGTAATTGTGAATCTTTTCATATTATTATAATATAAGTACCTACCTATTCATTATAACTAGTATTTATTATAATTATAATTATTATATCTTTATAAAGAACTAAATTTATCATGAAATATTATAAATACTGCATTAATTCATTGATTGTATACTTTTATGAATAAAAATTTTATGTGTTTAGTTATGTAGTTTTTTTTTCTAACTTTTGAATGTAATGAAATATCATTTATTGTAAATAGTTTTGTTCCACTTCATACAAATAATGTAATATTATAAAATATGCTTAATATAATCAAATAAATATCAATGTTCTGATTAAATATTATTTTTAAGAAATTTTATTATATTTATGATTATGATGTAATTTTTAATTGGTTAAATAATAAATATATCTATCTATTATCTAAAAATGTATTTTACTTATTTATGGAAATAGTAATACTGCATATATCAATCATATTATATGATATATATTATGCATGGTCACAAATGATCTAAAATAATAACAAGACTGTTTTTAAATACCTATATAATTTATTTGATTTTAATCATTTGAAAATAAGAGCCAAAAACCAACTAATTAATAATAATAATATTAATATACAATAAATGTTGTTACATCAATACACGTATAAATGTATATAATACAGGATTATAGAAAGTTTATATTACAGCATACAGTATATTTATAAACTGAAACCTTTACATTGGTTTACCATAACATATTACAATTTGATCAATTTGTATGTTTTAAATTGTCTTAATGATATACCTATTTAATTAAAATAATTATGATTGAGTTTATAGTAATATAAAATAAGTAAGAAAAAAAAAGAAAAAAGTATATAATTTTAAATTCAAACAATCGTTGTCTTAAAATCTTTATATACGTATATATTATATTTATTAATTATAAATGTATTTACAAAATGCATAAAAATTAATAATCCAAATGATTTGTATTTTGATTTAAAACAATATTTTAAAAAAACATTAAATTACATTATTTTTTATTTTTTTTTTTTAAGTACAGTATCTATTGAAAATTATAAATAAATGCTTAATTACGCTATTCATGCAAACAAGTCATTAGGACAAACACCTAATATACTATAATTGTAGTAATAAAAAAATTAATTGACCAAATTAATAATAAATATATATTATAAGATTAATTTTTCTTGAAAAATTTATGTTTTTAAAATAGTAAAAATACTTGAAATATTATGAATAATTAATATGTAAATTCATAAAAATATATAATTTACTATAATATTATATTTTCATCAGTCGTCTTCGTTCATTTTCATTTGTTGTTTATTGAGTTTAAAAAAATTTAATTTAATGTTTCATTATCCAAAATGATTTGAATTTATAACCATAATAATTAACTTTATGTGTGAGTATGAAAAAATAATCATTGTAAATAGCTAATTTTATATTAATAAACTTAATTAATATAATCATTTTTTTTTTTTTTTTTTTTTTTTTACATCTGTTTTACTGTAGGTATATATTATGAAGTAGGTATGTACTCCTATGTATTATTATAGAGAACGTTTTTCTAATATTTGTTTTATTCATTAAAATGTAAAAATAAATTATTTTTTAATATTAACCATTATTCATTATAAATTATAATATACTTAAATGTTAAAATATTTTTCTTAAAATTTATAAAAATTTATAATTCCTTATAAGATATAAATTAATATTATATATTTATATTTAGGTTAATATTAAGCGAATATATTTTAATAAAATCTTATTTTATTTGAGGGATTAAGTATGAGAATAATTGTGCGTTAATCGGCTCCAAGTAGCTCGACAAACCAAATGAATTGATGACGGCTATACATATCGCGGCCACGATACTGAAGATTCCAACGATAATAATCGTTATCATGTACAATTTGGACGGCCAAGCTAAAGATCTATAAAATAAAAATAACGTAACATTTAAAAATCAATTAATCAAATAAACTCGTGAACATTTAGATATGTATTAATCATTTAATTTTTCGCCCCCTCTTTTAAAACTTGCTTTTTTTTATTTGTATAAAATGTATAATGAAAAAACAATTTTACATTAATATCATACTAAAAAAATCGTTACATGCAGGTTTTATAAAATTAAGTTAAAAAATTTTGAATATAATATAATTTGTGGGCATTTAAAAGGTACAATATACGGAACAATAAGAAATCATTAAAAATAATAATTGTAATAATAATATAATTATTATTATTTTTTGATATTTCACCTAATTCATCTAATAATCCGTGAAATATCCAATTAATTTGTCGTTTTACATTTTTGCTTTTATCCTACTAAAAAAAAAATTCTACTGGAGCCACTCTCAATTTTTGAATATAGATATTTATACATATTTAGTTTACACACCTATCTGGCCAATTGTCACTCTTCATGGAGGTTAATTTTAGATAGAAAATGGATGGCAACACGAATGTGGACATTGTCACTGAAGTACTTCCAATCAATGCCACCAAATTGCTCAAATCTGAAACGCTCTCACCCAAAAGTATCATGGTCAACAATAAACTCACGCGAATTCCAAACCTTTGAAAACCGTTAACTGAAAGGAAAAAAATATATAAAATTCGTTTTACTCTTATGTATAGGTGTACCTATTAATTATATGAAATTATTATTGAATAATAATTCCATACATTATAATAATCAAATATTTACCTCTTTCGTCGGTTGAACTAGTGTCCAAGACGTGTTCTTCGAAAAACTTGGATACCGGATTGACGATGATCAAGAATCCGACAATCAATTGTGCCGATATTAATATAACTGCTACGTACGTCATCCATGAATCGCCAAGAGACATGAGCAAGTTTGGATGTATTTCGATACCGTAGATCATATATCCGCCAATGACAATGGACGCGAATAAAACCGCCAACACTGTAATTATGCAAAGTATAGATGGGAAATCGTGTAAATCTGTAGTAAATATAGTACCTAATCGATTTACTTTTTTTAAAAAAAAAATTTATTCTTCACACACAATAAACCCAAATACGCAATTATCCTATTTTTTTAAAATTTTTTTTTTCATTAAACAAATTCGTTTAAAAAACAATGTTAAATAGGTACCTACTGATTGAAATTATTAACTATTAAATTATAATAATTATTAAATTATAATATTATATTATGCGTATGACATTGTAACAGTAACGGAGTAACAGTAATTGTAGCTGGCAAGCATACAAAAAAAATCGTGAGGGGGAGGAGAGTGGTTCACAGGTTACATCAATTCACTTATAATATAATATATATAATTTACTGTAAATGTCAATATTTAATACTATTGTTTATTAACTGCTATAATTTTCGAAAAAAATTGGGGGGGGGGGGTTGAACCCCTAAAACCCCCTTGTATACGTGCCCGATGTAGGTAGTAACTGTATACGAAATGTGAAAAACTCACTCATAAAAGATGATATGATGGTGTGAGAGTACTCGTTCCGTTTTAGCATGTTGTTCTGGATGGTCGGGAATGAAGCCGCACCGCCGTAACAAAACAATATTGTGCCCATGGTGAGGTAAAACTGTGTTATTGTCATGCTTTTAGCAGTTATCTC
Organism: Tetraneura akinire; assembly: GCA_021307375.1. Taxonomy (NCBI): domain Eukaryota; kingdom Metazoa; phylum Arthropoda; class Insecta; order Hemiptera; family Aphididae; genus Tetraneura; species Tetraneura akinire. The sequence goes on from JAIUCT010000015.1 coordinate 2,293,968, forward strand.
TGTTTCGTGTGCACCTTCGTGTTTTCTCTCATCCAATAACATCTGCAGGACGACGAAGTAGCATCCCGCCATGGTGGTTAATAATGTACCAACTGCCACCAAACTATGTATAATTACCAATTATATATTATTTATGGGGTACAGTTTTCGTTATTGTATTATTATTATTATTATAATATTATAGTATCGGACGAAAATGAATATTTTTTTTTTATTCAACACGCAGTTGACCGAAACCACGATTAAATATTCAATAATATACAGTACCTATGGTATATTTTTTTTTATAATATATCGGCGATGGCAGTAGAACTTGACTTTGTATTAAAATCGAGTGTTAAATGAAATATTATAGTCGACGTGTATATTAAAATAGTAACCAAAAATAGAGTATAGAAAATAAAAACGATAATTTTAATTTAAAAATATGATAAATTGATAAAATTTTGGTCACGAATGAAATTTAATATATATAATTTGTATACGCATACAATTATTATATACGCGTAATATTAATAGAAATAATTTCGACACCAGTATAGATATAATATAGGTACATTGTTCAACGATAATGTTAATATTATGAATTATGATTGAAATTAATAATAAATAAATAAATTAGTGTGAAAATTATAATTAATAATTGGCGATGATTAAGTTAAAATATCGTTATATCATAGAAATGTAAACCAGTTTAAGTTAATATTATTCCAAACGTTTGAGTAAATACGTATTATACAAGTATTTAGTGGTTGTGAAAATTAGAAACGGTTTGGAAAATATAATTATAAAATATAATAATAGGTAGGTATATATTAAAGTTACATCACAATATTATTTGGAGAAATGTATCGTTTAAATATTATATTATAGTTAGTATTTCGTACAAGTAATTCTTCGGCGATTCCAAAAACATCAATGAGCTGATGGCAATTGCAAACACGAAAAGCCAAGTGCAAAAACTGATTTCCGGGTGAGTGCCGGCGAATAACTTCTCTGCGCATTGGCCGATTAACATCAGATAAACGGTCGCGGCTCCGAACAATGTTATTTGCATTAAAGCTCTGATCAAATAACTAAGAAACAAACTAATAATAATTAGGCATAAAATTATATAATTTATTATTATTGCGGTTGAAAACGTATTAAAAATTAATAATATAATATAGGTAATAAATACAATGTTACGTGAAATCTTATTGTTCAAACAAGCGTATTTAAATATTCGTAAAGAATAATAAATTATTTTAATATTATAGGTAGATGATAATATGATTATTATATTTAAAAAAAAAAATAGTAATAATTATAATAATATTATTATTGATAAGACACTATATTACGTTTCGACGATTTCAAATAAAATATTATAAACCTGGCAATTTGTCCGCAGGAGTAAAACGCGATTTTCGGGAGCGGATCGAAACACACTTCTTGACGACAATCCTGATAACGTTCCTCGAGTATCATCCAACAAGTGCCCAAACAAGAACTAGTGTAAGAAGTCGACACGCCGAACACGAATAAAATGAAAATACCGATCAATCCTGTAAAAAAGAAATAAAAACAAAATACGTACGACATTACAAGTATATTTTATATTATTATGTCTATTTTGTAATTTAACCGTATAATATATTATTATAATAATATTCGACTGAATCCCGTTGTATTGGTAAATTTTTATATTATATAGGTACCTATATATAATACGTATACGTATAAATAAAATATAACTCACAGGCTTATATGGTTGGACAAATAATATAATAATGTATTATTTTTATACTAACCTATAAATATAATAATTATTATATATAATACATTGCAATATAATTTTACTATATATAATAATTAATAATAAGTATAATAATATGTAATATTATATATCTATATTGTATATTATGTTATCGTTTAACGTTAAAGTTAAATGCAGTTATAAAATAGAAATAATACGAGTATGTACGTATTACTATTATACTCTCAACTACAAATGAAAAATAATAAATCGTTTTTAAACTTTGATACTTTGAACATGATAAAACATTAAAGCATACGTGTATATATAATATTTAAGTATACGTATATAAAGTTTCAAAGAAGTCAAGGGTCAACGGAAATCATCTGTAGACCATACAACAATAAAATGAAATACACGTCTAACGTTTAAAAACTAAGAAGTATAACGTATTACGTATATTATTATTAAATAGTTTTTATACGACTTTGTTGAAATATTAATGTATACCTATAGACTATGTACAATTTAAAAAAACATGTTTCGTTATAATCTCTAACTCGGGATAATTTAATTAATCAGATTTCCGATATTCATACAATATAATAATTATTATATTATTATGTGTTTAAAATATATTATTTATATTTAATTGATAATTATAGATGTATATAATATCTGTTTGAAAATAAAAATTATTCAAGTTGAATACGTTATTATTAAAAAAAAAAAACGGACGTGTCGAAGATATAAATATACGAATAATATTATCTCTATAACAAAGAAGAATAATGTATTATTATGTAATATCTATTATAATAAAGTTTTTTTTTTTTTTTATTGAATCCAATATATTATCTAAAAGTTTAAAATTGTAATACATATTATATAGGTAGTAATGAAGTATTGTAAATATTGTACAAATTAATTTTAGTTAGGTTTATAGTATATTAAATACATGACGAAAGCGAATATACGTATTGATAATTTCACGTAAATATAATAATATAAAAGTGTAGTGCTGGGAATTGGGAGAAAAGAAATATATAAAAATTAGCAGCGTCCCCCGACATTACTTTACAACTTTAAGTTTATACCATGAAGATTTAATAATTAACTGCAGGAGTACACTTATAAATAAAATTAAAAAAAATATATATTATATATTATGGTGATTCTCTATAATATAATATACTATTAAAGGAGCTTGAGTTCGTCCCTCTGCGTCCATCCCTCAATTCAAGCATAATAAAAGTACCTAAATAAAATTGAATATTTATAATATATTATTTAACATATACCTACTTAAAACTTATAATATAATTATCAATTATATTATAATAGGTATATGTTATTACGTATTTAATTAAATCGTATATGTATATTAAAGACCCCTGAACGTATTATTATTATATACCTAGATACAGTGTTTGATTTGGAAAAAAAAAGAAGGGGACTATCAGACTTTCAAAAAAATTAGCGTCCCCTCCTAATATGCTTAAGTACATGTAATATCATATGGGATTTAATAATTAGTAGGGGTACGCTCAAAAAAATAAAAAATAGAAAAGGTACTCCGTCCCCCACGTACCCTCCCCTCCACTCAATCAAGCAATGCCTAGATATAAAAACATTTTTTTTAAAAGTATTTTACTAGTAAAATTTAAATTTTCTAACCTAACCACTATTATAATATTGCCATATTACCATAATATTATAATGTACCATAAGTTTTATTTCTATATATGTATATAATTATACTACACTATATTAATATATTATAGTACTCGTAGTTATATCATATTAATATAATATAGATCATTCCCAATTTCCCAATATATTATTATTATTATTATTATTATTATTATTATTATTATTATTATTATTATTATTATTATTATTAT
>JAIUCT010000015.1:2297619-2316495 GCA_021307375.1 Tetraneura akinire
ATTATTATTATTATTATTATTATTATTATTATTATTATTATTATTATATGAAATACGATTTAGTTCGAATAAACACACGACTACGCGAGACACGACCGTGACTTAATATTACATTATATTATACTATACATCACTTAATATAAATATTATAAATAAATAAAATACATCGAAACACATTATATACGCACCTAAGTTAATTGACGCCCATGGAGCAAGTAGCATTCCGATTCCGGACATTTCGCCGGCAACGAACACGGCGGCCAGTATAATTTGTATACCGGGTCCTACGTACTCGTCGGTGTAAGTTATTTGCACCTAATTAAAAACACAGTCATTCGAAAAATATACTTTTGTATTATCGAAATATTATTGTATACAATAATATAACATAATCGTACCTACCATGTTATAATAATAAATATAGGTACATTCCCGAGTCCATTTTAAATATTATATAGGTATTGTATATGTTATATACATACGTATATATAGAATTCTATCGAAGGGACCGTCCACTTATTTGAAATACCCCCTACTTAACATGCTGTTGCTGATACCATGGTATATCAGGGGTCCGAAAAACTATAAAAAAAAAAAAATACGCATACGTACGGTCCTAAAGGATAGTGTCTAGTGGTCAATGTCCTATACAGTATCGTCTAAAACATCCCCCTTGATCGCGCCGTTGTATATTATAAAATATAAAATAAACGCATGTCAGTATATAATATGCGCATTAAAATTCTCGAAAATACAATTTTATACTAGGTATATAATATATTATAATGACGTGTTATAAGTAATACTGTATTGAGTTAACATTGAATATAAGATTTGGAATTGTGCAAAATTAACCGGCATTGTAACATTAATCGGCACTAAATATCATATTTTATTGTTTGACCGTCTAACCTACTACTATCATATATTTTATTGTTTGCCCGTCTAACTTACTACTATCATATATTTATTAATATAGTATATTAATATTAGTAAAATTATACCACACCGCCACAGATCAGAAATAATTTTAGACCGTTATTGAAATATATCCATTTAATTCAAATCAAAATATAATAATATTTGTTTAGGTAAATAAAATGAAATACTTTCGATAACGTCTCGTATTTATTATTGTTAATATAGTTATAATAATATTATTGTTACGTGTATAATAATTAAATGAAAAAAAATTACCTGGTTTTTAAAAAATCGTTTCTTTCTTATCGTTAAAATTTCCATTTATACTCGCCATACGTGTATGAAGTTGTCGTTAATCGTTACGCATAATATAATAATACGTAACATAATATTATAATGTGCATTGTGCAATAATACAGACATAACAAAAGCTTTTGGTGCATAAATATAGGTATAGGTACGGTGATATCTTCATATGTACGAGTATTATTATATTTGATAAACGTAATAAATTGTGTATAAAGACGTGTTATTGTTGATAATGTGTTCATTTAGGTTAATTATTTTTTTTTATTATTTTTTTTTTTGTAAAATATTGTGCATTTTCGAAATATACGAAAAATACAATCGAACCACTTGTATATACCATGTTTGTGGTCATACAGAACACGAATATTAGGTATATTATATTAATTATGTACCTGATAGATATGTCATTTCAAATATATTATTATGTTTGCGAGTTTTCTCATATTCGTATATTTTGGATAATATTACGCGAATTCAATAGGCAACAGAATATGTTTCAAAATGTAAAATATCGATCAGTGAAGTGTACCAATAGGTAGGATGCTATATATTTTATAAATTATTTATTTATTTAATTTAGTTTAGCCGAAAACATAACCGAGATATTGTATTATATATCAATACATATTATATTGTGTGCTATTATTATTCGACAAGTCTATACGTATAACGAATAATTATTATTTATTATTTATATTATACGTCCATATACACCAAAAAGAAAAAGGATTATATTATAATATTTAAATACCAACACCGTTTTTTAATAATAATAATATTACCCGTATTAATCGAACATAATAATATGTAGGTATAATATTGTTCGTGAGAAAAAAAATTGTTTTATTTTTTCTCCAAAAATTGAAACAATAATAAATCAATAACAAATAAAAATGATTATTTGTATAGTCTTTTTTTCACCAGTTCAATATTATATCGTAATACATATAATATACATTGTATATATACCACCACCGAAGCTATAGTATATTATGCGTAGGTACAGTTTTCATAATAATATGCATAATATAATCCAGGTGCACATAAATCAAACGTGCAGCATCTATCGTAACCGCGGTATAAAACACATCGATTTAAATCGATTATCGCGTATTGGTATATACGCTTATAATATCATCTATTCGTATTGTACACATACGTTCTAAATTTAATTCATATTATATTTTATTTATATTTTCATTTCGTTCTACTCTCTTGTGTTATATAATATATAATTGTTATTTTACTATCAACGTATATTATAATAAAAAAAAATTTGTTTATATTTTACGCCATTTTGTATACGTTTTTTTATATTATGAACTTTTGGTGAAATTTAATACCTAATGGTATATACCTATGCTGCGATTTAGAACAATCGATTAATTATTACACAACGGTATGCATATTCATACTCGTGTTGAAAATGTTAAATTTAAATAATTAAAAACGATTTACCAAGAAATAATTCGTATTATATTTTAAGTTAACGTTGTATTTGATTGATATACGAGCATAATGTACATCTATGAAAAAAAAAAACCTAATAAGTTTTATTAAACTTGTGCTGTACAATAATATAACCGTAATATGGCATATAATTGCGTTCTAAAGCGAAGTATAGGTACAATATTATATATAGATATATTATAATTGTAATAACCATCATTGTTCGTGTAAATTGTAAATTGTTTATACATGCTAATATTATATATATATATATATGTATATACTAATTAATATCATAGAAAACTGGAAACATGCACAATAAAATTCCATGCATATTATACCGATGTCGTAGACATTTTTTTTCTTTTAAACATGTAATTAACGATATTGAAATTTTTTATATTATTAGTTATTATACATTGTATATATAAACTATAATAATATTCTATTGTTTTATTAAAAAAAAATCGTACACGGAATGTTCTATATATATCATAGGTAATATACTTTCATAGGATATTAATATAGTATACGTATATATATATATATATATATATATATATGTATAATATCTCTGATAACGATGTTTATATTATTATTAATATTATTATAATTTTTTTTATTTTATATAGTTATTTTTTTTTTTTTTATCATAATATACAGAGACGTTATATATTTATATATATATTATATACACACACATATATATATATATATATGTTTAACAACCAAGAAAACACGTTAAATAACTAATATTATATAGGTAATATTATATTTATGACGGACATATTATAGGATGTAAAATTAGGGATTATAGGAATGTATGCAAAATAGACAATATACGTTGTTGGAATATATATTATTTCTAAATATTTCAGTCCACTATGACGGACTGATAAATTCATAAAATTTAAAAAATATATACATATATTATAATTTAATTTATACTGAGAATTTTAAAATTTCTGTCCGTACGAGAGCCGACTGAAATACGTTAAAAATAATAATAATAATTAAAAATAAATAAATAAAAAATAAAAAATATATTGATAATAATGAAAATAGTTTATTGTTTATTCATCAAAACTGTCTACATCGTGGTTTACACTACCAACGCGGATGATGCCAAACAAGAACAATACAACCAAGATTAATAGAAAAGCGATGAATAGGCCAATCGTAATGCAAAAGTTAAGGTTACTGTCACTTACGCTCGTCTGATTGATCAAGGCGGGGTTGCAAGTTGGGCACGTAGCGTCATAGTCTGGATGGCCAACCGTCGGGATGCCGTGGATGGCGCGACCGATCCGATTGTAAAAGGGATGCGAGATCCCGTTTGCCGGCGGATAATGCATGTGTTGTGGCGGCCAACGAGTTTCACGGCGTCCTGTGCCTGGCCTGGTCGGGATCGCTGCGGATGGCGCGACGATAGTGACGGCAGTGGCTCTGGGCTGCAATACCGTCGGTCTAAGGATAGAAACCGGAGCGGCGCTGATTCCCTCGTTTTCAGGCATCGCCAACTGTCCGGGACGTTCGTCTTCCTCCACTTCCACTTTGGTGCACATTATGATGGTTGCAGTACGATAATAATATTATCAGTGATAGAATTGCAGAACGTCACGCCTCGGACGAACGATGTAATAAATGATGATGACGATGATGATTAGTAGCGCCACGGAGAATACGAAAGAGCCCGTGGTTTTGAAGCAACCGGCTTCGGATGATGGATGTTATAATATTATTATTATTAATAATAATAATAATAATATTTAACGGCAATGGTGCGGTGACGTGACCGGAGACAATATGTCAGACCGTTCAAGACTTGTGCTGTATACCCAGTAGGCTCGCAGAGTTGCAATTGCAATGGTACGAGGGCACGTCGCATCCGTTTGAAAGTCGCTGCAATAATGTTGTTCGGTCGAGTCCGTGTCGAAGTCGCAGTCTCGTCAAAGGGCCCCTCGGTCGCCTTCACGCCGAAAGCGCGCTGCACGTCGTATCCCCCTCCGGTTTGCCGCCGCCGCCACCCCCAGGCCGAGTTAGTCGAATCGGCGTCGGTGGTGGTAACGCGGCGGCCGCGTGGTGCGATCGCGCACCGCCGGTATATAATATTGTATAATGGGTAGGGAGCGAGAGAGAGAGAGACAGAGAGACGTCGTGACACGGACCGACCGCGACGGCTGCAAGGAGGAGGATCCGACGACGGTCGGCGACGGCCCATTGGTCGGACGGACGACCAAGAGGATATAATATATATATCGTAATATTATTTATATACGTATATGTTATTATTGTTATTATATATATATATATATATATATATATATGTATATATAATATATATATACCATAATAATATTATTGTACACATAACGCGGACGGCCGGTGCGTAACGTTTGGAATTCACTGTAGCACATTACGCACCGTTTGTATGTATAATATATTATGTATATATAAAAACATTATATGCTTTTTTATATATTATATATAGTTTTAGGTTATATATAGACATCACTCCGTCGTGTATGTACTTATATACGATAAATACGAAACGAAAATACCTATAAAAATACACGAAAAAAAAAAAATACGACGAGTTTTCAGTAGGTATTATATTTTATACCGAGGTACCTCTTAACAATAAAATATTATACCGTATAACGCGCCGCGGTTTTGTCGTTCGTATAAAATTAATAATATATTAATATTTATACATATTATAATTATCAGGTACGCACCGCACGCACCCTGTATGTTGCATGACGTATATTATACTCTCGTATTGTTATTATTATTATTATTGAGTCGTCTTTCATTGTTCGATTTTCGTCTATACCTATATCTTTCGCGCGGGCAATATAATATTCTTCCTTTGCCGTAACAATAATAATAATAATAATAATAATAATAATAATAATAATAATAAATATTATTATTATTATTATTCGGGTCTTTCTCTTTCGCTCACGCTCCTTTCCCTCTCCGCAGGCCCGGACTCACGCACCGGGCCCGTTCCGACCGTGGGACGTGCTCACGTAAATGCGGTGCGTGCGCCATAGTCTTATAGCGGTATGCGGCGAGCCGACAATAATATAAACAACAACAACAATAATAATATTACGGCTGTTCACCCGTGGACGAAAATAATATTATTATCGTATACTGATACCTATATAAAAATATTAATACAATATATTATTTTTTTACGTGTAGGTTATATGTGGCGAGAAAGTTTACGTAATATTATTTTATTATGATATTAACAACTGTGGTTATAAGTGTAATAATATATTGATACCGCGCGAGTGGTATATGTATATTATATATATAATCGCAACTCGTGGTATACCTATTTGCATTTTATAATATTATTATACCTAGGTTTATAAATTGACAGTTTCGGTTAATTATATTAATTAATAATAAAATGATGGGTTACTATGGTGTAGACGATTTTCCCGACTATATGCCTACTGAAAATTAACATTATCGAATTCGGTTATACGCTTCAATAAAAATTTCGATCGTTAGTTTAATTTAAACCATTAGCCAGAAAAAATGGTTTCAAAAATATTGGTAGTTCTTATATTATAATGAAGTATACTAAATTCGTCTATAGGTACGTCAGAGAGAAAAAAAAATATTAGAGATTTTTTTACTACAGCCGGTTTGAGTATAAGAGTAATTAAAATATTATTTTTGTGATAAACACGAAAACAACTACCGCTGTTTTCGAACTTTCATACCGTGCCGTAATTCGATTAACACGTCATAATATAACTGTTAATACCTATCTAAGAAAAACGATATCTATATCCATATAATAATGAATAAAGTAATATGGTTATTTATGAATTACATATTATTATTCATTCATTATAAATGAATGGTCTACAATGTATAAAATATTATTAATCTGAATTTTTTCCTAATATAAAAGGTACACGGCAACAGTTTATAATACATATTTCCGTGACGAGAGAATTACTAAACGTTATCTCATTAAATAATAATAATAATAATAATAATAATAATGATAATAATAAAAAAACATTAAAAAGACGAAGTTATAATAATATTATATAATTTTATTAATGCAACTGTGTGAAATTGTTTTTAACAAATTTATGTAATAGTGCATATCATACATAATATAAATATTATTATATTTTACAACCTCTGTAGAGGTTAAATTTATATTAATATAATTAACTTATTATAATATTGTGTTTTATTGACGAATGTGTTTTGATTTGAGATGAAAATAAATTAAATGCAAACAATGAAAAAAAAAAATTTATAATAATATAAATATTTTAATCCTATAGGTGTGTACTCCAAATTCCAAAGTACAACATCAGTTCGTATTTATTATTAATAATATATGATAACTTTATAACAAACTGCATAAATGCGTATACGGTGATACTGTGATACCTCTTATCTTTAATATTAAATTCCACCGTTTCCGTTGGGATTGATCGTAATAATTATTTCCATTCTAATTTTCAATAGTAGAGATTACGCCTGAAACTGTGTATATTTTTTTTTTTTCACTAATTAGTTTTTCAGAATTCTTACAAAGATGTTATTTTCCATAATATTAGTAATCGAAAATAATTATATTTAATTATCAATAAATTTAGATACGCTGAATAAAAATAATAATACGTTTGTTTTATATAATACGTATATAATCTTTTCGCGTAAAATAATATGCGTATTAAAATACCGATTAATAATATTCTTGCCTACATAATATTATATTATATTGTATTTTGTTCAATGTAATGTCGGCTGAAAATTTAATAATATTAGTATATCGTTATCACTGATGTAATAGTATATTTTTTCATCGGTTCATATACATGTATACAGAATAGGTACATTACAATATTTAAAATAGGTAGGTACTTTATTTATATAATTTTACGTCATATTATATTATAATATTATCAATCATTAATACCCGTTTAAATGTATACATTATTATTTATTATAATAATATGTAGGTATACAAATGATGGTGATGTCATATTTACCAAAGAAATATTATATAAGTACCTAAATATTATACTTAGTTCTCATCGTGTCTTTTTTGTTTTTATTATAAGACATAGGTATTTTGAAAATAACGTGTCCCATATTAATTTATATTTCATTATAATAATAATAAAATATGTTCGTTATTAATTATTTCATAATGTGAGAACTGATATTTAAAATATAAGCTTTTGCTTTTTCTCATATTCGTTAAATTATTTTTATTTTAAATCGTAATGTTATCAAATGTATATATATATATATATATTATGTTACGATATATGTAGATAATATTATAATAAAATATTAATTTTGTAAATAATTTGACTTTCAAATTATTACTATACGAGTGTAGAACATTTTCAAAACTTTAGCTTTTATAGTTCATTTTTTTTGATATTATCATACGCGTATGACGAAGGTTCTTTTATTATATTATATAATTTCTATTTATTATAACTTATTAAAGTATTTAAGTATACAAATATACGTTATTTATACATTTTATTTTACACCCGCCAAAGTGAATCCATTATATTATACGATATATTATATAGAAACCAGAAAATGTATTAATATATTTTTCGTACAATAATATCGAAGGCATATTATTGTTCTATAGCTCTTGTAAGGCTTTTAATTTGTGCGTATCCGTCGAGAAATAATTAAAATAGTAACAGAAAATGGTTTCGATATTTGATGACAATAATTATTTTCCATTTTCAAGGAAACTTTCACATACTGCTTCTTTGTCCTATATATTTTTAGTGACAGCAGGCCAACGGTTATAACGGATCATTAATTACGTATATATGTATATTGTCATCATATATTATTATTATTATGCGTGTTGTGCACAGTTTTTAAAATGTTTATTTTACGAAATCCATAATAATATTATCAATGTAAAGCTGATAGTAAATCGATTGTAATTAAATTGCGTATAATTCTATTCCGCAATTGATTTAATTTAAAAACAATATCCTGTCAATACTATTCGATTGTTAATTTAATTTATAATATGATATAATCAGAACTGTATAATATACTTTATAAATGTTAATATAAAGAAATTAACAAAATATACGTGTCTAAAATGATTATATACCTATTATAAAAAATGTAACATATGGAGTATATTTATTTAAAAAATCTTAGATCATAAAGAAATCTACCCGTCATGTATCACTCTGTTAAGTGTAAATAGATTAATATATACGTAACAATAATATTATGATTACTATACATATTTTATTATATTATGTCTAAACATAATATTATTTTCTGCGAAATGAATATATTTATTTATTAATATAGGTACTGAAACATAGTATTGTTATTGTACTCGTATGTTTTATAATTGAAAATTACATAAAAACTAGATGTATTTAATAGCGCACCACAAATATCTTATGGGGGGGGGGTCCATACAATTACAAGATGTGTGACTGTACACTTGTACTTCAATTTACTCATATAGATTATACATAAATTATATTTCATAAACGTAGTACTTTGAAATTTAAAAATGTTTGTATGTACAATTGAGTATGCAAAACTAGATAAAAAACAATTGTTATTAAATTGAAGAAATAAATTAGATTCATGGAGAGAGGGGTCCTAACCTAACCCAGGGATCCCAGTATCCCAACCCTCGTTGCATCACTGGATTTATTAATAAATAATTATATTAATGTTTCAATTACGATGTTTTAAATATTAAATATAATCGCATATGCTTAATTGAAAATAATGTAAAAATAATATTAAAAAAATATTTTTCTAAGTATAATGAAACGTTGTTCAACTAGTCACTAGGTATAGTAAATTATTATGTCACGGCTGCAGTTGCTGAGTTGTTTTGTAAAAGGAAATCTTGATGTCCTTCAATGTCAGCCAAATAGATGGTTCAAATATTATTATTAAATAATTCCGTGCTGTAGATATTAATTTTTGTTAATAAACTAGATAATATACGATATTTAAAATAAATTAATTATTAATTATTACAGCTCAATATCATTTGTGAAAAAATATCAAAAGTATAAAAAAAAAAAAAATAGTAGAAAATGTCCGCGGTGAAAAAATCGGTAGATTAAATAACAAAAAAAGAAAATAACTAAAAAATACAAAGAAGTTAGTGTCCATAAAAAAAATCGTAAGTATATAAAGTTATTTTTTAAAAGTCATATAATAAATAATATTAAAATTTATAAAAATAATTTATATGGTCTTCAAAAATATAAAAAGCTGCCGTATCAGATCTTCTTTTTAAACTTTAACAGATATAAAAAAAGAAAACAAGGGAAGGGATACTGGTGTATAAGTAGAATATTTATATATGAATTCTAAGATTTTCGTTTAAACTAAAAATATTAACATTAAACACATATAAAAAATAATTGACACTTGGGATTTTTCTAATACTTTGATATCATGTTAAGTAATAAAAAGAAGATGAGCTGATACTCCTGCCGCACAGGATACAGGTGTGCGAATCATAGCGTTTAATTTTACTTAGGATTTGAATGCAATGATATACCATTGCATTCGAAAAAACGATTCTGAGCGAAGTTCAGTCAGATTATAATTTTCGATTGAACTTAAAATATCAACTTAAAACAGCTATAAAAAAAAATTGAGATTAGAGATTTTTCTAATATTTTAGTATGATGTTAAGTAATATATAGTAAGTAGTATACTAATATATAAGTAAACATTATATACGTAAAAACGAGAAATTTACGAAATATTCAAGTCCTATATTTTGTAAAAAAATTTAAAAAACGGTTCCAAAATTTTACCAGATATATGTAATAGCTATTCGAACACCCAAAAAAATGTTCAAGTCTCTATCTTAAAAATTGCCCGAGTTATCGAGTAATATAGAAATTGAATTCGTCAAAATTTCATTTTCCGTGAAAAATGCCGTTTTTTCGTCATTTTTTCGAAGTTTTTTCTACCGCTTATAGTCAATTTTGAGAAATTCGAAAAATGACCAAAAAAAAGTACCATCTACATCCACTTTTACATCTGAAACTCGCTATTCGTCAAAATCTAAGCATTATTTCGGGTAGTAAAAGTGTTTTCAGAATATTTATTTATACGTATGGATTCTAAGATTTTCGTTTTACTAAAAATATCAACTTAAAACAGCTATAAAATAAAATTGTGACTTGGGATTTTTATAATATTTTAGTATAATATTAAGTAATATAAAAGTATACTTCTGTAAAATTTTCAGACCTAAATCCCAAAATTGCCAATTTTATCAAACATTATATATACGTAAAAACGAGAATTTTACGAAATATTCAAGGTCCAATATTTTGTAGAAAAATTAACATAACGGTTTCAAAATTATACCACATATATATAGTAGCTATGTGAACATCCAACTAAAATTTCAGGTCTCTCTTTTAAAAATTATCTGAGTTATCGTGAAATATAGAAATCGAATTCGTCGAAATTTCATTTTTCGCGAAAAATGCCGTTTTTTCGTCATTTTTTCGCCGTTTTTTCTACCGCATAGGCTCAATTTTGAGAAATTTGAAAAATGACCTAAGTAAAGTACCAACTACATCCACTTTGCTACCGGAAACATACCCTATTCTTGAAAATCGGAGCATTATTTCGGGTAGTATTTTTTTACACAGACATAAAAAAAAAAAAAAAAAAAATCACACATCATTGTAAAACCAATACATTCTTCGCTTCGCTCAGAATCTAAAAGTAATAAATAAAATTTTCAAGTCTCTAACTTCAAAATTGCCTTAGTCCTGAGTTATCGTGAAATATTAAAATCGAATTCATCGAAATTGCAATTTTCGTGAAAATTACGGTGTTTTCGTCATTTTTTTCTATTATTATTATTATTATTATTATTATTATTATTATTATTATTATTATTATTTTTATTATTATTATTATAATTAAGTACATTAGGTAGGTACCTATTCGGTGTAACATAATATTATATCGTCGCACAATGTTTACGATTCATTTATTTGACAATATTGCGATTTTTTTAACGAAAAAAAAAGGCAAACCTATTATACGTTTTTTTTATATTATTTTTATAACTTTATATAAGTATAGCCGTACAGGTATTAAGACTGTTAATCGAATCAGTTTGCCTGTCGTTTATTCTAATTGCATTATTAAAACGATTTTGTTACTATGTTTCAACTTATAATTCTGATATTATGCTATTTCATAACACTCGTATTTCATTTTTGTATTTTTTTTTATTTATTTCATCAAGCGATGGTTTAAGGCTATCAATAACAATTCGAGGATTATTTTCCATTTGCGAGGGGAATCTCATAGCAAAGAAATTTAATGATAATATTATATACATTTAAATAAATATATTTTATGATAAATCATTTTTTATATTCAATTTTCGAAACATAAAATCTAGCATAGACTCAAAGGAAACGGTTTCCCCGGAAGCGGTCGGGATGATATGTTTGGTTCCGTTAGTAAAGTGTTTTTTTCTTTTTTTAATTTTATTATTATGACAGCTAAAATTTATATGCACTACATCGGTATAAATGTATAATGGATTAATGGAAACGTTAGACAATAAATACTGATTATATTGATTCATTTTACTATAATATATTAAATTATATTATAATATTCGTATAATGACAATAATAATGGGAAGGAAGAAATTAAGAACATTTCGTGATAAGTCTATAATCTATAATGTACCCTGTAACACCCATTGAAAATGTGTTTATTAAATTCAGAGTTTTCGATTGTGCTAGGATTGTTGTTTATTGTGCCGTCCGTCCCGCCGTTTCACGGCGCTATGTCCCGTCCTAAGTTATGACAAAAAAACAACATTATTAATAATAATATGAGGAGGGGTCTAGTTTCAAAGTGTACAATATCCAAGTTCACTGAATTTTCAGTAAGACGCCGTCTCGCGAAGCGACGTGAAACCTAAAAGTTCATACAAAACTTCTGACTATCCTCACCAGAATCAGGGTTACACAAATCAGTATTTAGTTGGTATTCTTCAATATCCATAGCCATAGGGCGTAGTATGAAACGTCCTGCGAAGCTTACTTAGTAAGAGAGCGGAGTCGGTAGGCGAAGCGAGCTATCCCTTACAGTCGAAATCTATTATAAACTATACTATTATAGCACAAACTACGGGATAGACGGAGCACATTTCAGCACAAACCCATCACGAAAGCCCTGGGTTTGATAAAAATAATTTCAATGGGCGTTACTGTGAACATGGAGTCCACTATATCACTTTATCATCCGTATTTTTAGTTTAATAAAATCTATTATTCGTCTATAAATTTATATTTTGTTTTCTTGCAACGCGTGAATATAGGAGGTTAGGTTAAATATATTATTATAAAGTAGTATTATATTATATATTATATTTTTCCAAATGGATGATATATATATATTTTTTTTTCTTGTATTTTTGTACGGTTGATGGACGATAATTTATAAAACTATAATAATACATTATACATATATATATATATATATATATTGTAACCATCTGCACCAGTACTTGTAATAATGCTTTCGGGAAAGAAGTGTAGTTCGTATAAATTATAAGAGGTACCTATATATAATATATATATACATATATATGTTTTTTTTGAACTTCTAACACATATGGTAACCAACCGGATACCAAGGCGGTTTCGTTTCCACATTTATTTACTCGACACTCACACGACGGGAAACTGCATGACATGATTATAAATTGAAATAAATTATTTAATAGGGTATTCTATAATCTTCTCCGAACGTATTGAAGACATAAGATATAACGACACCAAATGTTCGTATTCCAATAATATTTTGTACTTAATAATTAATAATATGTTTTCAATGAATAGCGTGACATGTGATATGAATATAATATAATGTAATAACCCATAAATAATATAAAATGTACATTGACCATTGGTTTTTTTTCTTAAAGATGAATCCGAAAATATAATAAATTATACAAGGCCACACGTGCAGAACATTTATGTGACCACCTCGGTACTACCCCTCGGTTATAATACAATTAATTTTTCCAGAAACACGTGTATAGATAAAAATAATAATTATTTTAAGTCGTAACACATTTTTGATAATATATTATATAGTAGGTACATATTTTCCAAACCCATCAGAGATATTATATCCATAATGTATGTGATCCCTTCGTCATCCCGGAATGTCAGTGCCCGATAATATATCGTGGCAGGTGGCCCTATTTTATATAATATATAACAAGGATACGGTCAACCAGATGCTCGGGTAGTGTTTTTATCTGGGTCATACTATTATTATTATTATTATTATTATTACATTTATAATTATTATTGGTAAAATAAAATAAAATAATAAATTCGGTACGTTAAAAAATTAAATAGTATGCGTATGCGTAAACTTTAAATTATTGCGTGATTTTAAAAAATTAGGGGTTTAAAATGTTATAAGTATAATTATTTTACTTCCAATTTTTTTTTTATTATAGGTATTATATAATTTCAAATTTCAATGTACACGTAAAAACAATAAAAATTATATCTATACAAAATATGTATATTGTATCTATTATTGTGTCACATAATAGAAGTTTTTCAAACTTTTTTTATGGTGAAGGGCGGTATACAATTTTAGTAGAATGCAGTAATAATAATAATAATAATAATAATAATAATATATATATATATATATATATACATTTAACGAAATATATATGCTGTGACCAGAAAAAGTTTAAAGTTTTCAAAAATCGTCACTCTTATTTCTTTGACGTTTCCATTCTGTTATATAATAATATTATTGACTTCTTCTTCTCCTTTCTTCTTCGGAAAGCTCAGCCACTAGGACCATCCCGACATACATCCTTACCTCCAATTTTCTCTATCCTATGCCTGTAATCTCCAGTATACTCCTCCACCTAACGCTTTTAATATTATTGACTATTGTAACATATCATACGTGCTACGTGCATTAATCATGAAAAATGTTTTTTCAACAAACAAAATGGGCAATAAAAGCCATATTATTCCAATACTTATTGCATTTTACGTTTGACATATAAATAATATAACGTTTATACCTAAGTTTGTTTGTATATACACAGAGCCGTAGCGAGGGGGGGTCTGGAAAGTTTTTATGCTGGGGCCCGTAACTTCAGGGGGCCCGGAAAAAATATTTTGTTTAAGTACTTGTTACTTATTACTAGTGTTTTCCAAGAATTCTTCTAATCAAATTTATAAATATTACATTTATTTACAAATAAGAAATAAAATATGATTTTTATATGGCTATAATTATAAATTATATATTTAATATATATTTATTTTGATTTTGACTCTTATTCGTTAGCAAAAAAATTGTCCTAGGGCCCGAAATTTTTCTCTACGGCCCTGTATATACACACACACATATATATATATATATTATACATAATGTATTTATAATTAGTAACAGAAGTTACACCAATAGTTTAATTTAATGTACCTAATTACATTAATACATAATAATAATTTATTATTTTATTTGTTCATTAATCATTTTCAACCGTAAATATATACCATGAAACACTAAAAATTGTAAATATGTTAATTTATTCTTTAGTCCTTAATATTGTTCATTTAAATATCGGAATTGATATACATTTAGAATAATATTATCTAATAATAATAAATAGGTATTACACTGTGGTGATACAGACGATATATTATAATTTTTCTATCGTGGGTCGTAATATTTTCATCTAATTTTCCGCTTTGGTTGATTGTACGAACTATATAATATTATTATGATTAATAATAATAAATAATAAGTTCAACTCAAACTTCAAGATACCTCGTAAAATTGAGTATTTTATAAAAAAAAAAAAATAATAAATAATAATTATGAAATACTTAGGTGTATGAGTATTTTTCAAAAATGTTTATTAATTTTATTTCATTGTATAATAATTATATAAAATTGAGTTTGTGTAACTATAGACAAAGTGCGTGTATTTATAATTTGTATTTGAAACGTTTTTAAATGCTATTGTTTTATATCGTGCACGGTCAACCATATTTTACTGACACTTGTAGTTACAGTAGGCTGTATATACGCATAAAAACTGTCAATCGTAATTAATTATATATTTATGTCCGCAATAGTTTTAATCTCTTCGCAAAAAGAACCTACTCGTATTATAAAAAATAAGTTTTACGTTTTTAACTAGTGAGTTTTTCACCTCTGCGCGTAACGAAAAGTCGGACATATAATAAATTCCAGTGGCGCAACTAGGAGGGCGCAAGAGGGTCTTTAGCACCCCTGAGTTATAATTTAGCACCCCTTGTTTTCTTTAGGTCTAACTAATAATAATAATAATAATAATAATTACATTAAAATACTGTCAATTTTAAGTTTTCAAGTTTTATTTAGAACTATTTTGTTCAAATGTCTTATTATATAGTAATCTATTAATTAAAATAATTTATGATAATAATAAAAAAAAAATAATTTTTCTAATCGCAGAAACTTGTTTTGTATACAATTTTGAACGCATACCTACTTATTTTTAATTTATAACTGACCGATCGATTAAAAATCTATTTGGAATCTCGCGCAGTCGACGTATAATAGGTATACGCGTATAATATTATAATACCGTTGTCACAGCGCGCGTTAACTGTTTGGTTCCATTATAATAAAAAGAAATTGTTTTCGTTCTAATCTTGTTTCCACTACGAAAAAAACATAGAGCCTTCCAGTCGTACTTAATACTTACACACAGGTAGTCTTTATATAAATATTAATAAGCCTTCGTATAGTATACCTATATTATATTCGGTTGTTTATACATAAAAATAGTACATAAACACAAACGCGCGCATACTTGTTTATATACCTATATATAATATACTTATATTAGGTATGTAGGAGTGGACTAGTGCGTATGCGTATGTATATATAATATTATTTTTGTTGCCTATTTATGTATTTTATTTTTCTATTTTTTTTTTTTTTTTTACCATGACCTTAGTTTATGGCCTACGGATAAAAGAGAAAAATACGAGTATATATTATTATTATTACATAATAGAACGTATTATGTTTTAGTACCGCACCATCCTATAATATGATAGTGCATTCGATATATTATAATAATATTGTGTTATCGAGTCGATATATTTGAACGATAAATCATCTGGTAAAAACAATATCGATGATAATAATAATAATAATAATAATAATAATAATAATAATAATAATAATAATAATAATAATAATAATAATATTAATAATAATAATAATAATAATAATAATAATAATAATAATAATAATAATAATAATAATAATAATAATATATAACGATAATTAATAATAATAATAATTATCGTTATATATTATTATTATTATTATTATTATTATTATTATTATTATTATTATTGTGCCTTCATAAAAAAATAAAAGAAAAAATAAGAGACACATCATCATTGTAAAGCCATTTTTTCGCTTCTCTCAGAATCTAAAAAATTAAGAAAAAAATTCAATTATTGGTAATTATTGGAATTATTCGATCAATTAAATTGTACGTTACTATTTATCATTTTTTTTGGTAATCTGTAAACATATTACAATATGGGTTGATATTGTAACGAAATTAAAATGACACGTTTTACATGGAATATAAATTCGTAGGTAATTATTTTTTTGAACTTAAAAAAATTATAACTGAGAATATATGTGTACCTATACCTATATACTATATTATGCTTCATTGAAATATTAAAAATTAAACTATTACAATTTTCAAACAAATAAAACCTGTAAATTGGATATTTCAAAATTTTAATTAGATAATATGAAAACAAAAATTTATTTTTATTTTATAAGTACACAAAAATAAAAAAAAGTACGATTTGTTTATATATATAAGTATAGATTTTAAAAGTATGTAATAGATCAAAGGTTATGGATGGGGACATACTCTGTATACATATTAATATTCTAACTAGGAAAATGTAACTTTAGGTCGTTAGCACCCCTTAAGTCGAAATTAGCACTAATATATTTAAACAAACATCTGTAGTTTTCGTCAAGTGGCTTTTTATGGTTTTATTGGTTATTTTCAATTGTTGTGTCTGCATAATAGTTAGGTAAATATATTTTGTGTAAGGAAGAGGGACCCCCATTGACCGTTTGAAAAAAATATGTAGCTCTCTTGTTATGATGTCTAGTTGTTGCGCCCGTGGTTTGTTTGAGTATAATATAAAGTTATTTCGACCTGCGCTATACGCATTATGCTATTATTGTGTGACCGATTATTTAACAAGAAAACCATTTTCACTTTTTTCGGAGGATTTTTTATCCCCGTATTTACAATATGCAAGCCTCGCTGCAATGAGCTCGCCACCGCGCGCATCATTTGTAGCGATTAACTGTAGGTAACGGCGTTTTATGGTAACCTAAGTACGGTATAAATGGTTATAACGATATAACGATGTTCTCGTAACCGGACACGGCGAAGATCGCATATAAAAATATTATTATTATTATTTTTATTTTTTTCAAACCTAATATAATTTATGTATATTCTGTTTTAATCGCATATAAAATACGTATAATAAATAATATAGATATACGTATTTATATTTGTCCGGTTGCCGGTCCAGGCCATTCGGCTAAATAGAGTCATAGCCCTCTCTCCCTCCACAGCGGCTACGAGGACCCACCTATACTTACTAAAATTAAAATATTAGGCTTTCTCTGCAGCGCATGATGAAAATAAAAAAATATAAAAATACAACTCTCGTCGTCTGAGCATGTGTATATGAACTCGTATGTGTACGTATGTACAGGGAGATTAGAATATTATATATTTAAAAAAATAAAAATAATAGAGATAACTTTAAAAATATATTGTGTGCTATGTAATTCCATCATATATTTTTATAATACGAAATTCTGATCGTCCTGTATATAATAATAGCTTAAGTATATAACGTACAGGCATATTTTATCGGTCGTTGTCCGTTGCCACGTTTGTATTTTTGTAAACAACACATAAATATATTCGAAATTCTACACGTTGGTATATAATAATAATAATAACAATAATAATAATAATAATAATAATAATAATAATAATAATAATAATAA
>JAIUCT010000015.1:2316505-2463054 GCA_021307375.1 Tetraneura akinire
TAATAATAATAATAATAATAATAATAATAATAATAATAATAATAATATTAATAATAAATAATATTTACATGGGAATGAGTTCTTGGGCAACACACATAAATACATAATATTATTATAATATAATAACTGTCTAAATAATTATTATACTTTTTGGTATTTTTTTTTTAATATACCTAATTACTTTATTTATAATATTTTAAGTATTATTAGAAGGTTGACGGGAAAAATTAATTTCTATACGCATTATATATTATTTCGACTGTCCGTCTTCTCTCAAATATAAAATCTATGACTTTCTTAATGTTTTTTACGTTTAATCTTCAATACTAGGAATGTACCTATATGTACCACATTATACCTGCTGTTCTAAGGTCATGATTATTTTACTGTAGCATATTGATTTTAAAAAAGGAATTAATAAGGTTATATATAGACATTAAAAGTAGGAAAAATTATATATATTTAATTGTAATATTCAACTGAACAATTGTTTTAAATTAAAAAAATTAAGTAATATTAATCTTACGGTTAGGTATTAAGGACATATTATTAAAATTATTGAATTTAAAAATAGACAATATACAGGACAATATACAGGTATATTGAACTGCTTTAAATATATGATGTACCGATAGTATTTTTATCATAGAAAAGTTTAAAAGTTTCCGTTATAAAAGAAAAGAACAATAATTAAGAATTTGAACATATATTATATATATTTTTAAATAGTAGGTATATAATTGAATACGGAATTTCATATGAGTTTTCGAGATTATACAAAATTTACAAAAAATTAAATTTATAAGAAAATAAAAATAAAATAGCATAAGATGTAGATTTAAAAAAATTCGAAAATATAAAAAAATAATTAGGTTATATAACTTAAATTTTGGACTATCCTAAAAAATGGATCGTGAATTCATGACAATGATAATAATATTTTTATTTGTCATCGCATCAATCGCGTTATATATGTATTTCAACTTATGTTGAATATTATGTATAACTATATTTTTTTTAAATAATCATAATGTTTACACCGTAATTGCGTATAATAATATTATATAAGTAGGCATTACATTTGTTTTCAAATTATTATTTTCGTTTTTAGTAATAATTAGATAATCTATCTATAGTCAAAAATGTTTATTACTATTGAATTTGTATTTTCATACATAACATAGGCAGTGTTTTATTACTTATTAACAATGTACCTAATCTAAATTATAATAATATATACATTATACTATAACATTATAGATGTGTAATCACTAATCAGACTTACAAGTGGATATTATATTATTATTATTATTATTATTATTATTATTATTATTATATCACATTAAACATGTTGCAGTAGTGATTGATCCGAATATTATGTTACACAAATAATGGAGATAACATTAATAACGTTTGTATAACTAATGAAATTCACGGAATCCGAATCATCTGTGTAATAATATAATAATTCGATAGAAAAAAATCATAGCAATATGTGTATTTACTGTTCTTGTTATTATTGTATCTATCTCATGCGCTCAGAGGTGTGCATAATAATAAAAACTATTACGCATAATTGAAAAAAAAACCTTTAAACATTTTTACTTATTATTATTTTTTTTATTGAATAATACAATATAAATAAAACGTAAAAATGTTCATGTTCGATGTAAAATCATATCATTACGCAAACAACAACCACAACAACAACAACAACAATAATAATAATAATAATAATAATATATAACGATACCCACGGAATTAAAAAAAAAAGAAAAGATTTTTATTATTATAATAATTAATGAAACTTGCGAAAAATGAATATAATCAGCAGAGTACAATTCATAAATATTCTCGTCAAGCATAACATAACGTATGTTAGGCTTAGGACAATTAAATATTTAAACTATGAATACAGTTTTTAACAGCAGCTTGATTCCTCATGGGATGCATTCGTATTTTATTATATAATAATACTGTTTTTCTACCGTCACAGATTTACAAGATAAATCATAAAAAATAATAATTATACGTTCTAAAGTGAAAAGACAACGTGAAATTTAAGGCATATTATTTAATACAAATCGTAAATTAATCACCATTAGAAAATTTTAAATATTTAATTTCGATTTAATTATAAATTTTAAAATTAAATAATTTTTTTTTCCAAAATATAGTTATCGTGTGCCTCTGCCCTTGTTTTATTGAATTTTAAAACGTATGGCAACGTATGTATATGATTATGTTATATAGATAAATGAAATTAGTTTTAAAAACGATCGATTTAAACGTTGTGTCTTTCATAAAATTATATGAATAATAATTACGATGCATATACGTATAATTATTACGCACCTAACACCTAAGTGTATTATACGAGTTTAATAAAATTATAATAATGTATAACATTTAGGTAAACATAAACTCGTCTTATAACTATATATTATAATATTACAATAATACATATTATTTAACTTATATCTGTTCCTATGGTCTGTAACCTATGGTCTGCGATCCATTGTGAGGTGGTCCGCGAGCCACACTTAAAGAATATAAAAATATTTAATTTAATTTTCATTTTATTCATTAACTATTGACAATCGTGTATAGTACGTCTTTTATTTATAAATTTATATTACATAGTTCTAAAACATGTGAAAAAAAAATGATTCTTATTTATAAAAAAAACAATAAGGTATATAAAATTGAGGTGGTCCGTTGATGTCCTCCTAGTGGTCCGTAGTACGCCAATAAGGTTGGGAACCACTGATTTAACTGGTACACAATTATTAAAATAATACAATTAAAATAATATTATTATGATGTGCGGATTATTATACATTATGTAATTATTATTTTTGTATACGGTAGCTGTTATATATTTTATAACTATAGAAATAATTATATAACACAATTGTTATTATCGCGTAATATACATCGTGTATGGTGTGCATGGACATAAGTTAACCGTTTAATCGTATTTAAATATTTTATTATTGATATATTATTATTATTATTATTATTATAAATTTATAACAATATTACGCGTAATATTTATTATTGTAGTAATATTGTATTCGTAGAGATAATAACGGCGTTTTTATGTAGGTATTCAGTTTAAAGTGTACCTAAGCGTTTTCTATTCTCAATGACTATAATGAGTATTATACCTATATATATATATATTATTGTACTATTATTATAGGTGTGCACCATAATAAATACGAACATATTATCGCATAGTATATGTATAGTCTATGACTATGACTCTACAGGTACCAATATTATACACCAATAATAATTAATATTATTATTATTACGAAATTGTATTCTAAAATCGACTAATTAATTGAATATATAGGTAAGAAGCTTTAAATAACTCGTTTAGTACAATTAATTTAATAATATAAAATTATATTTCATAAATTACGTAGAACGATCAATTTATCGGTATTATTATATTTTATATTTCTCATGCGAACTCAACAGATCAACATCAAAACTGCATATTTAGGGCAATAAAATGTAATTATTTACTTTTGTTGCAATTTTAAATTTTTAACATTTAAATATATTTATAAAATTCACGTTTTTATTATTATAATAATCTTTTTTTTATAATTAAAAATAACAATTTTATTTTAAAATAAATAAAATTTCAATTTTGGATTCTGAGCGAAGGGAAGAATGTATTGGTTTTACAATGATGTGTATCTTTTTTCTTTTATGTCTGAAGACACTTCTACTATCCAAAATAATGCTCCGATTTTCACGAATAGCATATGTTCCTGTTGGAAAGTGGATGTAGTTTGTAGGTACTTTATTTAGGTCATTTTTCAAATTTCTAAAAATTGACCCTATGCGACAGAAAAACGACCAAAAAATGACGAAAAACCGGCATTTTTCACGAAAACTGAAATTTCGACGAATTCGATTTCAATATTTGACTGTAACTCGGGCAATTTTGAAGTTGGAGACTTGAAAATTTTATTGGATATTTATGTGGTAAAATTTTGGAACCGTAACGTTAATTATTCTACAAATTATAGGACTATACATATTAGGAATTATACTCGTATATAGGAACTATAATACGAGTACATTTGGTATTCAATAATGTAATACGATTTATTAGCAAAAAGCTTTTAAACGAATAATTTTATTATATTTTCGCGTAATATAAACGTTAACAAAATAATTTTTTTCTATTTCGAGTAATTTAGTAGCGACATTGAATAGGGGGAAGTGCCACCCCTGCGATTTTACTGGAGGCCAAAGTTATAATATTGCTCCCTTCGATATTATGTTTATAGTATAAATGTATAATTCTTCGGTTTAAAATCATAATAAAGAGGTAATACAGTGTGTTAACAAAAAATCATTATATTATTATATTTTTGTATGTAGTTTTTATGATGAGCGGTTAACGAATTTTTTAAACTGAGTTATATTTTTTAAATAAAATTTTTTACCCCATTCATTTTTATCCCAGCTACGTCACTGACAAGTATAATAATAGATATATAATAATATCATGTACCTTCGTAAAATATAATATTGTTCTTATATTGTACGATTTCTAATATAATAATATTGCATATAGAGCGATCAGAATATTTTACGTTGGAAAAATTATGGAAATCGCACGCGGGTATATTTCACACCGTATACACCAGGGGTGGCCAACTTTAATTGATTTGTGATCGGCCTCTGAGTTTTTGGTTATCAATAAGCAAAAATAAATTATATGTACGTACATGCATGTAGCGTGTTATACTTCTACTTCTTTTATTACTTTTATTTTACAATATAAATATGTATTATTAAATATAATTCTAAATCTAATTTTTATAATCGTGGGATATACAAATTTACAAAAAAATATTTCGTTTTCTGAAAAAATTTAAGAAAATGCGAAATAGTGTCGCGATCGACCTGTTGGCCACCTCTAGTATACGAGTATACAATAGTACCTATATATTATTATTATTATTATATTTTTTTTCGTAACGACGATATATAATATAGGTATATATATTTGTAAGAGTTGCGCCGATTCCTACTCGTATATCCAAGTATGGCAACTGACATAGTAAAAATAATGTGTGGTTGTCCGAAATAATTATTTATCTAATAGTTTAAATTACCCTAAACTATGAACATTGCTCGTGTTTTGTGTACCTACGTGCTATAATGCAACAATATCATATTATTATCATTATGCAGCAATTGATATTTCTCTAAATATACCTATATGTTTATCAACAAGTGGTTAGGTTAGGTTAGGTTGGTTGTGTGTGGCCGTGAGTAGGTACATAAAAATAATAAAAATTTCCATAGTAAATTTTTTGTAGTCCGACGGCACAGACTCGTAATAATTCATTCTGATGAACATCCTGTATATATTGTTTACAAGCGCTTGAATTATATACCGTGCGGATGATATCGCGAAGATATTTTATGTATATAAATAGAACTCAGATAATTGATCAATTGATTTACAGTCTATCTCTATATCTACGCACTCTCGTCTCTATTATATACACATTATACGTATATCCCACCCATACACATTTCATCGTGTTATGTGAGCGCGTGACCACCTACGCATTGAAAATATATTATAATAATAAAACCATTACATATAAGTTTATATATTTGAGTTTACCGTCGATAACGCCTATATAATATATTATTATTATTATTATTATTATTAATTTATTATTATTATTATTATTATTATTATTATTTGAGTATAAAATAATATTTAGCGAGATTCGTGGTACTATAAATTTATTCGGGGACACTGCGTTAATGCCAATTGGATATATTATGCCAATATTATACGTATTTAAATAATATTATTATCCAGTCTACTTTATTATTATATTAAATGTATATTAATATGGTTTTGCGGTTCGTATTCGCCATGATGTTTACTCTGCGACATCATCGTTCGGTCGGACAACACTCACCGCAGCAGCCGTTGTACAATGTTTCGTTTCCGGACCAATTGTCGGCCAACAATTTCACGTCGGACTCAATCATTGACGTGCAGTATGCGTCGTGCAAAATCATCACCGACCACATAGTGGCCACGGCCGAAGGAAAGTTTTCACGATTCTGTCATGGAATTTGCAACATAAGTACGTCGTTTATATACCATAGTAAAAATACACTACCTATAATTTAATCGAATTACTTACACGATTCAAATTAAAAATAATTAAAGTTTTTCCTTTTTTCTTTTTTTTTTTTTGCAAAACTTTAAATATTAATGCAATATCGAAATTTTAATTTAAGTCAATAATTTTTTTTTCTATTAGAAAAACAATCTTACAGTTTATCCATTATTGGACGATTGTTATTAATTTTTTAACAATTAAATTGCATATACCAAAAAAAAATAATAAGGGAAGGGATACAGGTGTAAAGAGTATAGTGTTGAATTTTTATTATATTATTATATATCAAATCAAAAGCAATAAAATAAATTTATGTGTGCGTAGCAATCGATTAATTGTGTGTTGATTTAAGGTCGATTAAATTATATTGAAATTTATTTCAGACGAAACGAATGCAAAACTTCACAGAATCGAAACATTGTTGACAACAGAGGTGGAAAACATAAAACATCGATTGATTAATTTGGAACGTATTTTATTTAACGTCTACGACATAAGGTTTTTATAATATTTATGTGTTGTAGTGTAATCTTTAACTTATATGCTTATAATTACTTAATGTACCTTAATGTAACCTCTAAAGTTATTTATAAATTAAATACTCCCGTTAGTTAATACAACAATTATATTAAAGTAGGTACCTAATTTAAATTTTATATTGACTTAGGTATATAATATGAAGTTTTTCGTTCGTTCGATTTTTAAATAATTATCTATAACCTATAAGTATTAAGTGTTATATTGTATATTATAAATATAATTATAATTTTGTTCAAATTAATTTAAATTAAATTCTGCTACGAGCGAAGTCAAAGTATGGTAATTCCTATTTTGAATACTCGAAAAAATGTAACGTTCGATAATTGTTTTACAAATTTTAAATTAGGTAGGTATTCGATTATCTACTGAAAAATAATATCACAGCTATTGGAATGGAACTGTTCGTAAAAATAAAAGGGAGATATACCTAAAGAATTTTTTACTAAACATCGTCCGCTATATTCATCAAATTTTGATTATCTTTCAAATTTCAAAATTCATATTTTAGTATCTTTCAAATAATATAATGTTTATTTATTACACTTTTTCTAGTAAGACTGATGGAAGCGTCGGCGGAGTCAAGGAGCGGTTTCCTACCGCCGCCGCCGTCGGAGACACCGGGAGACTTCGCGAAATCGGCACCTACAACGGGACCGTGTTCACCACCAAATTAACCGATGGCGGGACGGCCTGGACGGTGTTCGTTTATTATTGGCGAGTGGACGCGTTTTGGCGACTGACGTTCTCGGGCGGCCGAGCACGCAGCACGCCGTTTTACGTGTCGCCACGCAGCTACAGGATCGCATTGACCGTCCATTCGGAACCGGCCACGCAAACAGTTCGCGTGGCCGCGGTTTTGGCCACCGGCGAGTACGACGCACAACTCCGGTGGCCGTTCCCGCATCAACTCCGGCTCAGCGTGCTCGACCAGACGGACGTCAAGCCCGAGGACATCGTGTCCAGCGTCTGGGACGACGTTCGATGCGGCAATCCGTTACCGCTATCCCCGCAACAAAAGCGTTTCGATAGCGAGACACAGTGTGTGACTATGGAGTTTCAGCACGACGTGCTCACGTACAGACGTCACGTGGCAAACGATTCATTGATTATCAAGCTCACCGTGTTCTTGCGACAGTTTTAGTATAATTATGATACCGTATATAGTAGTACCTAATAAAACTATTAATTTAATATTATAAAAAGAAAAAAAATAAGATTAATGTTTGAGTAGACATAAGTATACATTATGATAAATTAATTTAAGTAAGTGACATAGAAAACTTTTTCGAATAGAATGGTTTATCATCGGGTTTATCATTGCATTAAAATTCTAATTAAAATTAAACACTATGATTTGCACACCTGTATCCCTGCGGCAAGATTATCAGCTCTTCGTTTTTATACTTTAAACAGCTATAAAAAAAAAAAAAAAAAAAAAAAAAACGTAAATGTAATAATTCGCAATTAATTGGAACTGAGTTAAAAAAAATGTATTTAAGCTTCAATAAAATTTTCATAATTTTTAAAAAATTTTGTCAATTTTATTTAACATTATTGTAAAATATTTTAATATAATAAGAAAAATCTATATGAATATTTTAAATATTATTTTACTGAAATTATAAATTGAACATCTATAAAAAAAAATTGAGTCTTGAGATTTAATTAATATCTTGGAAATACGTTAAGATATAGATTGCAGATATATTAAGTCTCTATGCTTCAATAAAATTTTCAAAAACTTTCCAAATTTTTTGGATTTTCTATTAATTTTTTTTGTAAAAGTATTGAGAAATAATAAGAAGATTTTAAGAGTTTCGTTTAAACTAAAAATATCAACTTTAAAAAACTATAAAAAAATTGAAACTTGAGATTTTTCTAATATTTTGATATAATGTTAAATTGTTAAGTAATATGCAAGTATACTTCAGTAAAATATTCAGAACTCGTCAATTTTATCAAAAATTATATACATAATATTATATACATTATACACATTTTACGAAGTGTTCAAAGTCCTATATTTTGTAGAAAAATTAACGTAGCGGTTTCAAAATTTTATCCCATATATAAAGTCCTATGTTAACACCCAATAAAATTTTCAAGTCTCAAACTACAAAATTGCCCTAGTTATCGCGAAATATTGAAATCGCATTCTTGAAATTTCAGTTTTCGTGAAAAATGCCGTTTTTTTCGTCATCTTTTGGTCGTTTTTTGGTCGTTTTTTCTACCGCTTAGGGCTTAAGGCTTAGGGTCAATTTTGAAAAATTCGAAAAATGACCTAAATAAAGTACCAACTAAATCCACTTTTCAACCAGAAACTTATGCTATTCGTGAAAATCGGACCATTATTTCGGGTATTAAAAGTGAATACATACTTAAAAAAAAAAACACACACATCATTGTAAAACCAATACATTCTTCGCTCTAAAATAAAATAATTATTATTATATTATAATTTTTAATTACAATATAATTTAGTTGTTTTCAACTAAAGTATAACGAATTTAAAGTATATATTTTTTTACCTATACTAATTATAAAACCGGAAACATTAATGCATCATAAATAAACGTTGGGGAAAAACAACAAATACAAAAATTTTAATGTGAATATGTATATTATTTTACATATAATGTATATTTATAAATCCACACCTGCAGCACGCGTTTTGTTATAATTTATGTTTTAAGATGATTGGTAACAATAATTATTATTATTATGAAATTTATTATTATTAATCGAAAATCGAACGTATTATTGCATTTTAATATATTATTATATCTTGTTATGTGGATACGGATCTTTCTGCTGACAAAATCCCTTCGGTCTATTTTAAAATAATACACGTATACCTACTCGTACCTATTCGTATTTTTTTAATGGCGTATCGAAGTGGTAAAAAATTATTATTGATTTTTTATTAACGAATTTTCATTGCGATTATACGTGTTACAGTATTAACGACTAATTTCGCAAATATATAATTGATAAATCACAATTAATATTTAATTTATAAAATCATTCGTCGACCATAAAATATTATATTATTTTATTATAATATACTTATATAAATACTATACTCGATAAATGTATAAAAAAAGCAAGTTTTGTTTAAATTACAAATTTTTTTTTCTTTAAATTCCTGTACGATTTCATTAATCGAAATAAAAAACTTTCCATTGAAATCGTACGAATTTTAATTAAATGATTTTAATTCACGGTTAATAATATATTATTAAACTTGCGATCCTATTGTAATCGATGCTCATTAAAACGTTTATACGTATAAGAAATAATAATACAACATAGGTATATTATTTTCATTCATTATTTTATTTTATTTTTTATATATATTTTATTTTTACTATATCATTTATAAATAACGTAGGTTTTACATAAAATAAATTGCAATACAATAATACAACGAGAGTAATTAATTATAATATTTTCAAACAGCAAAGAAACACGTTTTTTATTTAAGACAGCGTAATTTTATCGATTTATCTCTGTCAAAATATTATTTTATTTAAATTAAATTTAAATTAAGACAATTAAGACAATTTTGTAATTATTTTATTGTATTAGTTTATATAATATGTGTATTATGTTATAGTATTATTATTTAGAATAATATCGATTTGTTTTTCTCTTTGTTGAATAATTTAAATTGTTTTCCAGCATTCGTAATATCTATAAAATATGTTAACCATAAAAATAAAAAAATAATAGTAATACGATAATAAAATATAACATTGCCATCGGTAGGTACTTAATATAGATTATTTTTCTAAATCGTATACATGAGTTCATTGTCTATAATTATATTACTTTATACTATTATGTTTAATATACATTATTTTATTATTATTGTAAACCAGGTCTATTATTTATTTATTTTTTTTTTTAGTTTTCAAATTTACGATTTTAATGATTCGATAAATGTGCGTAAACAATAATAAAATATATTTTTGATAAAAAGTTTACAATAATATACAAAATCGAGAGTTTATTAAAATTAAATATTAATTATAGTTTTTCTAACTTTTTTTGAGGTTATATTAATTGCTAATTAGTATAATACATTTTACGATTATTCTTAAATAGCTGTTTAAATTATAAAAAAAGAAGAAAAAGAAAATGAAGTTCTGTCAGATATGGGCATTTAGGTGACAAGGGATTTTATGAGCATTTATATTGAACTTTGAGACTTGAAAATTTTATAGGGTGTTCATTTATATACTATATGTGTTTCTATATGGTCCCCATATGTATGATAAAATTTTGCGTTTTTAATATTTAATGAAAAATGTTAAAATTTTAATTAATATCTACATTATCTGACTGAACTTCGCTCAGAATCGTTTTTTCGAATGCAATGGTTTATCATTAAACACTATGATTTGCACATCTGTATCCCTGCGTCAGGACTCAGGAGTATCAATTTTTTTTTTTACGTATGCACTGCAATTTAATATCTCAGTATTATCATATAATAATAAATAATAATAATAATAAATATTATTATCTGTTATCATATTAAAATAATATTGTTATCCGCTAGGTATCTTTGGGTGTTGCGACACTGTGTCGCACAGCTTCGCCTACAAATCGATTTTTCGTCCCTTTCCTTCGCCTCCTCTTCGTCGGGTTGGGCAAGCGCGTTGCGACGAGGGATGTTGGACAATTCGCGATGCACCGAACGGTCCCTGCGCGGGTTATTTATTTTATTATGATTATTATTATTTTTTTTTTTTACATAAGTCACCATAACAAAACCAAACGCGAAATAATATTAATGATATAGTACGGAAATTAATCGTACGAAGCGAGTACGCTGTATAAAATTTTTATATTATAAAAATCACGGTAATATGTTAACGAAACGGCGGCGACCGGGAAGAATACGATGACTACGACGGACATTGTTACAAACATTAACACGCTGACCAAATAAAATCATAATATTATTGCGAAAAATTTTACGTGTCGTCGTCCGAAATAATAATATTATATTTTTCAATAGTTATTATGCGAAGAAACGATTTGGTACAGCACGATACAAGTTGAAAAACGGTACGTATGCGACATACCTGTAATTATGTGTATTTACGTATATTATTACAATAATCGTATTATCAAATATTATATCATTAATACTTTAGACGATAACAATATTGAATATTTAAATATTCTAGGTGAAGGAAAAAAATGAAACTATCATTTTAATTTAATAAACAAAATTTAACTTAATTTAAAAGAAGCTAGTTATTTTGTATTTTATACCTATATAGGTATTATATATTATTATATAAAAAATCGAAATAAAATTTGTACTTTAAAAATTAAATTGTTTAAATGATAAAGCTAAATACTTAAAGAACAGAATATTGTAATATGTGATCGTATTTATATAGAAATACGCTTTATGTTTTTATATACAAATGAATTAATTGTGTATTTGAGTATCTATATATATAATTATTTAAAATAATATCGTTTTGTGATGCCTCTTATATTGTTTTGACTGTACGGTAATAAAAACGAATTTCAGCAAATACAATGAAAATTTAAATTAATTATTTGTTAATTATTATCGAGACTAATTTGTTGTGTTATGAACAGTATTAGGTAATATGATATTAAATTTAAAATTAAAACAATGACGGTTATAGATTACTGTAGAATCATTAATATTTAGTATATTGTAAATTGTAATAATAGATATTTTCATTATTATAGGCGAAAATTTGTCAGCGTTTATATTACGTTTCGTTGTTAAATATACGTATATTATAATTCGGGTGGATTTAATTTAATATTGCCACCATTAGCACGTGTATTTCATCGACATCTTATCAGCAGCATTCAGTACCGATTTGGAATGTAATAATAAATAAGATATAGGGTTTATTTTATAGACAATTTTGAAATAATTTATATTTATTTACAAATATAATAGATAACGAATTTGCGTATATAAGTGTGTATTTATGGATGCATAATGCATACCCAATAACAACAAAAACAATATAATATATAATAGATACCTATGTGTTATTGATATTTTTGATAATAAACAAAATATAATAATTTTTATATTTTTATATTCTAAAGAACACTTTATTATTTTGATTTTTGATTTTATATCTAGTGTCAGACATTTTCGCCGTTCAAATGAAAGGATTTTATTTAGTTTTTTTTAAAAAAATAGTTTTAATTCAAAATATTATAAATAATTTGAACAATATAGGTAGGTATAATATTAAATAAGAAAGAAATAAGCACCGACGATATATTCACACAAATTAAACGTTATTACAATAATTTTTGTTAATCCATAACAATTTGACATACAAATCGATATAATTTAATCGATTGAAATTAAACAGTTTTGTAACATTAAAAGTTAATAATTAAAGTGTTTTATAATTTGTATCTTTATAAAAATAATTAATTAATAATTTAATTTATATCAATTAATTTTCTTTTAGTGGTACGTCTTGATTAAATTAAAAAAAATGAAACGTCAAAACGTACGTACATTGTCATTAGTGGTGTGTACGTTTACATACTTGCTAGTGGGTGCCGCAGTGTTTGATGCTTTAGAATCGGAAACAGAGAGAAAAAGATGGAACCATCTTCTAGGTATTATACTCGTATATAAATGTAATTTTATCATAATTTAATATAATAAATTATAATATCCAAAAAAAAAAAAGAAAAAAGAAATTCACTAAGTCAGTAACACGTACCTCTTACCTATACTATATTAAATTTTTGGTATTTATTCTAACATCACATTATTATTTAATACGTCTACATTATTGAGTTTTGTTAAAAATGACACTTATCAAAAAATTACCATTAATATTTGGATTAGAAACGCGAAATTTCATGTCACATATTAATAATTTTTTAAAAATTATAGTTAATAAAAACTCGCCTTCCAATAATAATTATATTGTAATCCCACATATTTAGAATATTATAAATAAGTAATAAAATCATATAATATATTTATTGCAGACATTTTACACACAATAATACAATATTATTTTAAACTAATAATTGCATTTTTTGATTTGTGGTCAGGTATATTTTATTACAATAATCAATAAAACTAATTTATTAATAATTAAAATTTTAAAGTGCATATGAAAATAAAATAAATAAATCATGTCAAATTGTCAACTTACTATATTTTTTAATTAATATAGTTATCTAATATAGTTTATAAAATATCTACGATTCTATTATAACGTATATTATTTGCAATAAAATTTTAATTAAATTAAAAATCATGTATCTTGAATTATAATTTTGAAAAGTATAATATTAAAATTCATAATTATTTACTGTTTTACTTTTCAAAAAATTATTGCACATTAATATAAATTTAATAATCATTATAATCTTTGTGAATATTGTGATATTATTATCTTGAATATATTTACATAGTTATTAAATCATTTCCTTTAATTTTTCTTCGATATAATATTGTATAATATCGTTTCAATTAATACGAACAACTAGGTTTTATTTATTAGTTAAATTAATGTTAAATTATTTAAAAATATTTTAATTATTTAAATAAACATTAAAACATGCATACATGTAGGTTTATGAATATAGTAACATTGAAATTCAAACTGTTTATACTACCTACTCGTAGAATAATAATTTTTTAATTATAATTTTTAATAGAACGATGAAAATCGACGGAAATAGAATTAATAAAAGTAAATTAATATGGCGATGTATGCAAATTTACATTTGATATTTATTCACAGAATTAAAAGCTGCTCTAGTAAGAAAATATGATATAACCGAAGATGATTATAGGATGATGGAAGTGGCTATTATTGAGAACAAACCGCATAAAGCAGGACCTCAATGGAAATTTGCCGGGGCATTTTATTTCTCAACCGTTGTTTTAGCAATGATTGGTAAACGATTTTAACAATAATATACGAGCATAATAATATGATTCAATATCGTAAAAAAATATTGTCGTTTATTTAATACAATAAATATTATGTAGAAACTTTCTCTTGTAATATGCGCGAAAAATAAAATTACAACTTCAAATTTTACATCTCATTATTGTAACACAAGATATAATATTAAAAGCCAATATAATCTGATATTAATTGCACAAGTATAAATGTATGTTTTAGAGATTTATGTAAATTAATATTTTTATAACGAAAAATTCATTTTTGAATCCTACAATACACGATTATTTTATAGCACGAAAATTTACAATATTATTTCATTATGATATTGCATAAAAAGGTCGCATACCTACCGTTTTACATCGTCATAATTAAAATATACTTGAGAGAATATTCTACGAAAAACATTACTGTATTTAAATGCCATTTTTTTGGTTTTTAGGTTATGGACATTCGACTCCGGTTACGATTAGTGGCAAAGCGTTTTGTATGGCATATGCGATGGTGGGCATACCATTAGGACTTATAATGTTTCAGAGCATTGGTGAACGATTAAATAAATTTGCGTCGGTGGTAATTAGAAGGTACAGTAATTTTTTTTTTTTTTTAAAAAAAAAGTTCATTAATAATGTATTCTTTTAACATATTATTTAAATTATTATTTTTTATTCTCGTATTGGGTTAATATGATAAAGGAGGTACTACTGGATATTATAGTATATAGTACATTATTGAAAACTAAACACAGTAAAATATGTAGGTAACTACATAAATATATGAAAAAATATATATTTGTGGAAAAATTATAAAATGTACATTATTCGAAAAATAATTAATAAATAAATAACAATTTGAAAATTAAGTTAAAAACTGCATTGAATATCAATAATGTGTTATATTATAGTAATTGATGATTTTGAGTGAAGAAGTAAATTGTGTTCCAAATATAAATAAGTTTTGTGTGGTGTATTGGATATTTATTAATT
This sequence comes from Tetraneura akinire, assembly GCA_021307375.1. Taxonomy (NCBI): domain Eukaryota; kingdom Metazoa; phylum Arthropoda; class Insecta; order Hemiptera; family Aphididae; genus Tetraneura; species Tetraneura akinire. The sequence continues at coordinate 2,332,175 of JAIUCT010000015.1, forward strand.
ATTATTTTAGAAGTTTGTATTCCAAGACTTAACTTTCCCAATAATAGAAATAAAATAGTTTTCTATATTTTGTATATACAACACAGAGCCGTAGTAAGCTTTTCTGCACCTGAGGCAATTTAGAAATATCTGCCCTTGACAAAAAAAAATATGTAACTAAGAGGGGTTATATTTATTTATTTATTATAAGATTCAATTTTAAAAACATTCAGAATAATTATTTAAAAAAAAAAAAAAATAGTATTAAAGAAATTAATATAAAAAAGTATCTTCAGACATAAAAAAAGAAAGACGCGCACATCATTATAAAACCAATACATTCTTCGCTCGGTTCATAATCTAATAGAAGAGTTACTCCTGCCGCATAGGATACAGGTGTAAAAATCATAAGATCGTAAGATCTCAATAACTCATAAGTAGTAGGTACATGTTAAAATATAAAATTTACGCACAACAACATTATAATAATTAATAATATTAGTAACAATTACTTTTTTTTCAAGTGTGACTTGAAATAATTTTGTTTAAAAATTTACAAAATTTAACGCACCCATTGCGATGAGACCTAAGGCAAATGCCTCAGTCGCCTCATCCTTGCTACGTCACTGATGCGACAGAATAAAAATATATATTTATTTCTCCAAAAATTAGAATTCGAACAATAGGTATAAAATAGTATAATTATAAAATTATAAGTAGGTATTAATGACAATATTATTATACTACATTTACTATAGAATAAGAAAAAGAGCCGTTTTAAAGATTATATTTATTGTGGTCCGTATATAATGTCATAAAATAATATATTTAAAGTAAATATATCAATTATTAAGATTTACTTTTTTCTCACTAAACATAAATAAAATTTTGATTAAATTACAACTGTAACTGAGTTTATTTATATAAACAGTAGAACAGTATTTTACTAATTACTACTATTATTTAAAAAAAAAAAATTGTAATTAAGTACCTACTTATATAGGTAAATTTCATTTAGTTTCATTTTCATAATAAAAGTTTAAGAGACCCGATTACAGCAGGTAGATAGAAAATAAATATTAGATGGATGTTAATACTTTATCGAATCACTTACATCATAAATATGAATATTATAATCGGGAATAGAGACGACAATCATTAACCGTGTGCAGACTTTATATAAAAATTACTTAGTTTTCAATATATCCCGCCGGCTTAATCGTTTTAATAAAGTTGACAGACAAGTACCTACCCATTTTAAAACGTTTTAATTTCCATTAGGGCTAAACAGTATTTGAAATGTAAAAAAGAAGAAGCCACTGAAATGAACCTGATGTTTGCCACCGGGCTCCTGTCATCTGTGATCATCACCACCGGCGCAGCCGTCTTTTCGAAATACGAAGGATGGAGTTATTTCGATAGTTTTTATTATTGCTTCGTCACGCTCACTACTATTGGTTTTGGAGATTACGTAGCACTACAGGTACTTATTATACCATACTTACCTGGTAATAAATTTTCGGTCTTGATGGTTTCATATACCATTTACCGTCTTACAATATTATTTTTATTGTTTATTATCCGATTACTAACTGATTTTATTTAAACAATAAACTTACGTAGAAATAAATTTATATTTATCCAAACTTGTTGAAATTAATAATAAACGTTAGGTGATATTCGATATGTTCAAATACTAACTTATGAGATAATTAACGAACACCAAAGCTAAATTGTTTACAAAACCTAATATATGAAATAATAGTAAATATTTTTAATATTAAAAAAAAAAAAATGCCGTTTACTGAACGGCACACAAATTATTTTATTGTAGAATTTATTACGTGTAATTTATTTTTATTAAAAAATGTTATTTGTGTATGTAAAAAGTTGATACAAATTTTTTTTATATTTTAAAAATATGGTAGACTCAATTTGTATTTAGATATTTAAATATATATATTGTATAATGAATATATGTTAATAAGTTACTAGTTAAGCTGAGACTTATAGGCAGCATTTATAATATTATTTGTCAATAATCGTCATCTCTTACAGTCCAAAGTAAATAATTTTCCAGTAAACGTAGGAGATGAAGTATTCTAATCTAAAGGTAAAAAATTTAATTTAGCTGAATTGTACTAAATATAATACTGTTTCGTGATGAACTATTAAAGAACGTAAAATTAGAACATTGGAATATTATTAAATATTTATATTCCATTAAAATATTATTATAAAATTATATAATAAATACATTTTTGTGTTTTCGCTAAATCAGAATGAAACTCACATTGTCGTATATAGTAAGCATCCTGTTGGAACAGTACCAAATTTGTTGGCCTAAAAGTTAATTTATTATTTCATAAAAATGTTCTGTTAACTTGTGTATACGATTACAAATGTTATCAAGAACACTATACAGTATATGCTATAATGTTTTATGTACTCTCTATATATAGTATAACAAAAAAAAAAAAAAATATCTATGAGGCCCATTAATTGCCAAATTTATACTATAAAATACAAAATAATATAAATTTTATTATTTATGCCTAAAACATTTAAAGATTGTTGGTAATAAATAAAATACCATGAAAAACAAAAATTTTTATATTAAAAAAAAAAATAATTATTTTTTTTTTTTTTTTTTTTTTATTGGTTAATGAAAATTACAATCTGTGAAACGTTACACAATAAGCAATTTTGATATACAAGTAGGACAGACAATGACATGAAAACTTGAATAGGAAGTGGCCCATTGGCCACACCTACAATATTACTTAATATTTGTTATTTACAGTTTTTTTTTTTTTTTTTATATTATTAACACCTGTATTACAATAACACAGGAACTAATAGGTCGCGAGGCCAGTCCCTGTTAAGGCGGCGGGTGATGTTCGGAATTGTTGTGGTGGACATTTGATGAATTAGTGGATTGGGGTGATCTTTTAGTTTGTTATGGAATTTTTTGTAATGATTAGTTGCTAGTTCTTTGACAGTTGGTAGTTGGAGGTCTTTATGGAGATTTTGATTTGTTAAGTACCAGGGGGCATTTGTGAAAATAATTATTATAGTTTTTTTTTAGAATAATTAAAAATATATAACATGAGTACATGTAGTGTGTATAGTAGTGTTTAGTAATAAAAATAATATCTTATTACCATGTTTATATACATATTCATACAAGTAATAATTACAATATTTTTGAAAACAATTAAATATTTAGTATAAAATATGTTATTTATCATACCAATAATTACATGGTAATATAACATGCATTAGATACGTATAAATTTGATAAAAATTAAAAATATAAATAATTCTAGAAAATGAATGTTTACATTTTTAAAAACATTAAAATATATTATCCAAAACATAATTTGAGTAGATATTAATATATTATGTAATAACATATTAGTTATACATAATTTTTTTCTTAATAAATATTAAATTTTATATAAAAGTTTTATAAATTATTCGTGTAATAATATAATATATGCACTGATTAAAATTTTTACATTTATGAGTCTTTAAGTTAAATATAAATAATTTATCATAAAACCCCTAAATGAGTCCACTAAATTCCCAAATCTGATAGTACTTCACTCAGAATCGTTATTCGAATGAAATGATTCATCATGGCATTTAATTGTTAATCACAATTCAACGCTATCATATTTACACAATATGTATCTCTTCCACACCAGTATCCCTTCCTTTGCTTTTTATACTTTAAACAGTTATAAAAAAAAAATCGTAAATGTAATAATTCACAAATAATTAGTAATGAAAAGTATTTGAACTATAATAAAATTTTCAAAATGATTTGTTATTTTATTTAACATTATTGTAAAATATAGAATTATAATAAGAAGAATCCATATAACTAATTTAAATATTGCTTTTACTCAAATTTCAACTTTAAACATCTATAAAAAATTGATACTTGATGGCACGAGCCGCAGGTTGGCTACCCCTGTTATATACCGTAGAGCATACACGGAAATATTACTAGATTTTATTAAACATTTTCTTTTTCAACGATAATTTTCATATTATTTTATTTTTTAATAGAGTTTATTATATACATAGATTGCTGACACCTATACAATACAGGTATATTTTACGATAATTATATTATTGTAATGTTCAATAATATTGATAATATTTTATCATTATTCATTAGGTACATTATAAATAATTCTTAAAGAAAATATAGTAATTAGAACAGCATGATAATTTACATATTAACACATACATTATAAACAACGATGAAAATTATTTATGATATTTATTGATACCCATGAAACTACTAATTTCGATTATTCTAATTTTGTTATTGATATCACGAACATTCAATGAAAAAGTAATAAATAATAATAATATAAAGAAAAAAAATATTAGAAAGTGGGTATTAAATAAATACAAATACCTAAACATGTATTATAGTTGGAAGAGGGGATAAGCAAAGTCAACACATCTAACAAATTACTCACATAAAAAATAAAATACAATGATTTGTAATATTATAAATACATTTTTAAAATATAATATGTTGATTTATAATGTACAGCTAAAGTTATTTTCTTAAACCGAGAATTTCATTTAACGGAAGTCAGTTTCTATATATTATGCATAAACCTAATGGTTCACATGTGTTAGAAAAACAAACTAAAACTAATCGAATAATTTATCGCTCTCTGGGTGGGCAACTTATTGAATTCCACAGGTCGAATGATAAAAGGTTTCCGTTCTGTTTTTTTAATAACAAATAAACAGGTTTTTTTTAGACGTTTTATAAATCTTTCTAAGTTTTTCTACAGCAAAATAAATTAAATATATATTTTATAAGTTATTTATAAGATAATTTAAGCTAGATGTAAATTATGATTGGACTGTGTATAATTATAAATTCCTTATATGCATGTTTATTAATCATTTTATTAATTAAATATTCAATATATTTAATGACAAAAAGCCGGTTTACTGTTTAGGTTTTAGTATATGATGTAGAATAATTAAATGTATTTTCTGAATTAATGAAATGGAGTTTTGAGATGGTCCGGCGACTCGTTTTATTATCATTGTTTTAATTTGGTAGAACGTCATAGAAATATATAATGTCACATAAATAAACATATTATTTTCTATAATTATTACCTATATATATATATATATTATATTGTACCTGTGATATTCTCAAACATACCACTTCAATTTAGGTTTAATATTTTATTACAGAAAATGTTATCATTTTAAATTAATATAGTGCAGATTTAAGATGTTTATAAAACGACAATAATTTAGCAACTGATTTAAAAATATAAATATTTGATTAACTGGCTGATTTATTCAAAAACTCATTAATAAATTTATAAAAGAAAAAATTTCGTTATCAATTTTTATTAGTTTATAAATTGTATTAAAAATTAATTATATTATAAATGGGTATATAAAAATAAACTAAAATAGTTGAATTTATAAAACATATAATTTGTATTTATTTTTCATGAAAAAATTAAAATGATATAGATATTTAACATTATAATAATATATCTTATTACATAATACATATTTTTATTAAAAATAACAATCTTTACAATGTAACAAATATTTATCAACTAAATATAATATATTACATAGTACACAATTAAAAAGAAAAACAATCAATTTTTTTGTTTCTTCAATATTGATGCTATAATTATAAATTAATGTTTTAATCTTTATAATACATTTTTGTACATAAATCTTTTATATTACTATTTTTTATTTAAAAATTTGCATATTATTATTATAATTATAGTGGAAATTTTTTTTTATAAACAAAATCATTAATAATAAATAAAAAAAGTGTTTTACTAATTGATAATTATTAATTAAATTTGAAGTATCGATTATTTTTATTACAAATATAAAAAGAAGAGTTGATTGTGCTGTGGAAAATAAAAAGATACAACTGTAAAATGTATAGTGTAGAATTTTGATTTAAATTTGAATGCAATGATAATTCATTGTATTTCAACTATCGTTATAACAGTCAAATATAGATTTGATTAAAATTTTACATTTCTATTTCAACGTAAGAGTTCTAAAATTTTATCACATATATTAAGTACATAAATGAACACCTAATAAAATTGTTAAGTCTCTAAATTCAATATAAAATTCCAAATTATATCCTCTAAGTCTAAATACAAATATCTGAAAAAACATTTTTATAAATCGTTTTATCAAAAAAAAAAAAAAAATTAACACTATCCTCTTTACACCGGGATACAGCCATACAGGTGATTCCGGTATTCCACAGAAGTAACAACTCTTCATTTTATATTTTAAACAGCTATAAAAAAAATTGTAATTATAATATTCACAATAATTGAAAACTGAGTTAAGTAATATGTATTTTAGTTTCAATCAAATTTTTCAAATTTTTATTCAATTTTATTTAACATTATTGTAAAATATGGAGAAATAACAAGAATCCATACAATATATCGATTTTACTAAAATCTCAAATTTAAACAGCTATAAAAAAAATTGATACTTGAAATTTTCATAATATTAAGTAATATGTTAAGTAACATGTGAGTATATTCCAGTTAAGTTTTCAGATCTATAAACTCAAAATTACCAATTTTATCAAACATTAAAGAGATAAAAACGAGAATTATAGGAAATACTCAATGATCTATAATTTCTCGATATATTAAGTAACCATTCTAAAATACTTAGTACCTACTAAATCACTTATATATTATATCAATTTGAAAATATAATAAAGGTCTAAGTTCAATATTGCCTTACTTATCGTGAAATATTGAAGTTGATTTCGTCAAAATTTCAGTTTTCGTGAAAAACGCCTTATTTCATCATTATTTTCGTAGGTAGTTATTCCTATCGCATATGCTCAATTTTGATAAATTAAAAAAATTATCTAAATAAAGTACAACTACATCCAATTTCCTACCTGAAACATGTACTATTTGTGAGAGATACATTCGCTTGCTCAGAATCCAAAATGTATTTTATTGAAAACTGCAAACATCCATGTTGTACAAGTACTATAAGAATGTTTCGTACCTAAAACATACAATAATTATAAATTTATAAATACTATTTATTCCAATGTTATATTAATATTTATTTATACATAAAAAAACCTACAAATATAAAATGAAGTGGTAAACAATTTATTATGATTTAATTTTCATTATAATGTTAAGTAATACAATTTTTTTTTTTATGTTGCTAATATTATTTCACAATTAAAATAGCCATAAAAAACAAGCTTAAATGTTCTATTGTTTTATAAAAATATTTATGATATTTGGAATTTGGAGAAAACAACTGTCATACAGTTCTATATGAATTTTTATATTTTACACTAATTTATATTTATTTATTATTTTCATAAAGTCTACATACACTTCACTATACTCATTATAGTGTTATATTAAAACTATGAGAGATATTGTTATATTAAATTAATATGGTATCAGATATCAATTTAAATTACAATACCAATATACTATTCTGATAATATATTTCATTATCTTAAATTTTACAATGTCATAATAAAAATGAATAAATAAATAATAGGATAATAATTTTTCAGTCAAATTTTATTTACTATATGAATATAGTACTATTAATTTATGTTAATTTGAAGGTATTAAAAAGAGCAGTAATAATTTCATCACGACTATTTTATTAAACAGAAAATATAATATTATACTTACAATTTAATTAGTTATAAACTATTTACCGTATTTTTACCATTAACGTCTGATAAAAATAATAATAATTATTATGACAAATTATTAACAGAAATATAGTGATATTTGGTTAAACGAAATATGTCCAACAATTTATTAACATAAATTTATTTAAATAAAAACATAATATAGAATAAAATATAAAAAATATTTTATATTTGTTAACGTAATTATTAATGTTATATGAATAAAGCATGATTAATAAATTGTAATTGAGTTATTATCAAAAGTGAATATTTAATTAATTATGTTTTATATTCAATATATATATTATACATTTTGTTGTGGTCAGTCACAGAAAATGAAATTAACACATCCTACATTGATATCCATTGGTTATAATATATGTCCATTGGCCATAATAAAACATAAAATGTGTGATAGCAATGAATAAGGGTCTTTTATTTTAATAATAAAAAAAATGTTATGTAATAAGTTGAGAACATTAATAAATATTGTTAATAATATGTATGTGTATAAATAAACAAGAAATTGTGTTTAATTAAATTCAGAACGATTAATAAATAAATAATTTTTTTTTATTAAATGCAATTATTTAATGAAATGTAATTTATATTATCATTGTGTAAAATATAATATTAATATCATTATTATTGATCTAATTTTATTATAGATACTAATTAATATACATAATATTATGAATATAAAACATATTTTTACTTAAATTTATTTTTAAAAATATAATTAATGCGTCCTTATTAATTTTAAAATGATTATATATTTTCAGTAATAAATTATATTCAGAATAGTGTTATAAAGTTTAATTTTTAAATATTGAATAAATTCGTATGTTAAAACTTATTTTGAAAGGACGGTGAATATTGGGCCTAACGATATGTGATGAAACATCAAATGCTGATAAAAAATATGAAAATATTTTTCTTTAATTAATGTACCTAATTTAATTTATGTAGTTGTAGAAATGTTAATGGTCGTAAATAGATAATATATTATATTTTAAATTTAAATTTAATCTTTTATTATTGCGTTAAAAGAGAACGGTTCTGAGCAAAGTTCAGTCAGTTAATGGATTAGTTATTATTATTTCGAATCATTAAAATAATAAATAAAGTATGACTTATATTAAAACTAAAAATTAAATAATTAATTAACGTATGCAAATTATCTATAAGAATACTCATTAAAATGTTAAAATCTATATATTTACTTATCAATATTATCTTAAAAGAAGTAAAATAATAAAAAAAAAATGATTTAATTAAGTACTAATTAGACGAAATACTTTGAAAAAAACATTTCCTGTTTTTTGTGATAACCTAACCTAACCTAACCTAACCTTTAATTTTACTTAAATAATATTTATTACATTATTATAATAATACTTATTTTAATCATATTTTTTAATCATAAATTTTGGATTCGTATAAAAAAGAAGTTATTGTATACTATATTATAGTATGTATTTTATATTAATTTCAATAAATACATATATGTATGATGAATGGTCCATAAACACATATTATATAATACTGTGTGTACTTAAAATTAAAATTTGTATGTAATATAATTCGCAAAATATAATAAAATTATTATATATATAATTATATATTATGATCATTTTTATAGATTTAATTTTTCATCACTCTTTTATGGTCTATTTTCTTTCTCCCGGTTATAAATCAATATACATAAATAATAAATAACTACTGCAGTGAAATTATATTCACATAAACATTTTCATACTAAATTTTCATCACGGCTAAATGACAGATGATTTTTGCATTCCTTATATCATACGTTTTTTACATTATGATAATATTAACAATTAATTGAAAGTTACTTATTATTCAATGTTTTTTTAAAATCAATTACCTATATTATTATTTAATTTACGAACGTGATTATATATTAAGAATATAAATAATATTAAAAATAAAAGTTCATTTTTTGATAAAAAAATACTAAATGATCAATTTATAAATGACAATAATATAATTGATAAACATATTGAATTATATATAATATAATTTGTAAAATAATTGGTGTTCATTAATATTAAATATTACAACGATCTTAAATTCCTTATTATTTTAAATACGTTTAAAGAATTAGGTATATTTATTTACTAATATACTATATTATAATATAATATACTACTTACAATAATATGTAATACCAATAATGTTATTTCAGTCATATGTTGTAAATTGTTATTTTATTTATATCTTTAGATAATGAAGTTATACAATCATTTATCTAATTAATTCATTAATTTTTATTAAAACTCAAAGAATGATTTTATATTATGTAATTGCATTTTGGACACTAGCCAAAATTATTTTACAGCTAATACACGTTTAAGAACGTTTTTTATAGAGTGTGTCATCTTACACTAAAAAGAATGTGTATATCTAATTTAAGAAACAAAAATTATAGTAAATATGATATATAGTATTATATTCTTACTAATTTACAAACGGGTATTCTTCTTTGTGGATTTAAAAAACTAAGTTTACAGTAAAAATATCGAATAATTAATTATTATGCATTGGATAAAATGGATATTTCTACTTCTTAACTTATTTAATGTCTTTTAAATAAATTTCAGTGAATGCGAATTTTATTTATTTGTAATGTTATTAATTAAAATATAAAAATTTAATTTATGATATTATTAATACTATGAAAATAAAAACATTTAGTTTATGCCGAAGACTGAATAATTGGAGAAATCATTTTATTTAAAACTCGTACTTACATATGAATTATAGTCTACTACAAAAAAAATAATAATGAAGTTTATCGTTTTCAAATTAAATAACTGCATAAGATATAAGTTTATAAGTTTATAACATTAAACATTATTACGTATCACGAATGTGGAATAGTAAACAATAACGATAGGTTTTATAGATATTCAATGCTGTTAAAAAAATTGCGATTTTTTTTTTTATTTATTACAAAATTAATATTTTTATTTTTATAAATACATATAACATTCCATTGTCATTTAGTACTCTTTCTATTGTATCCCAAAAAAAATATTACGTTGTCGAAATGACAACATTAATAATATTATATTCTTATTTAAATCCCCTCAAATCCCCTCATTATATATAACGTGCAACCAAACCTAAATATTATTATATATATTACATTACATAATATTATAGCACATTATTACTAAACAACACCCTTCTATAGGGAAAATCTTCCGGGCCTTGTCGTTTTAAAAATAAAAATTATAAAAGAAATCCAAATAACCAAAATGGTATATGTGAAAAAAAACGTTATAATATTACGATATTAAAACTTTTCATTGGTGATGCAGTATATTATAAATATAAAGTACAATGAGAGAGAATAAATAACAAATAATGAATAACATGTCGAAATTTTATTATAATCCATATGATGGGTTAAGCGTTCTATACATCTGAAGAAAGTTTTTAATAGTATTCTATTATTTTATAAAAATTTAAATATTTTACCATTACATTATAATTTAAACATACATAAATTAAAATTTTTGTTTTTAGCTACGAACTATATTTAGAATAATCAATTATCAAAAAATATTTAGTTCACAATAATTTACATATTATATTTTATACTTGAGATATTGGATAATATATAATAATTATCACAATAACGACTATAATAGAAATATTAAGCCTTAAAATATAATAAAATATTCAGTTAGGGGATGGCGGATATATAATAACTATTACCTAAATTATTATCGTCTAAAACAAATTATATTTATAATTTGACCTTTATTCTCATAAAAAAGTATTATATTTATTAAAAAATACAAGTTTTCATGAAAACTTATTAAACATTTAAAATTAAAAGACTCACGTTTATCATGAAAAATATATTTCATTTGTTAATTATTACTTGGCAAAGTGTTTTGTAATTATTGTAAAAATAAGATAAGATAATTTCATTTTATTTTATTTATTTCCTTTTTTAAATATTAAAAAATTATATTTATTTTAATACAGGTACATGAATATTGTATAATTAGAACATGAATGAGGTCAATAATAATATTAATAATATACTTAACAGAATATTTAAATCATTCATATAATTTAATGTAATTACTCATTATATAAGTACTGATAATTTAAAATAATAATATAATTTTGACTTTTAATCTTATTTGTTTAATAAAAATGAAGAATTCTCAATAACAGGTTTTCATTTTATTATATTCTTAAACGAACCTATCTGAATTGTATATTTCATTAAAACAGTTTAATAATAAAGTAGCTGTAACAAACCGAAATATATAACATCAATATTTAATTTCTATATATTATGAATGATTAATTTGATAAAATTTCAAAGATAAAAAAAAAGAAATAAACAGATTCCTTTCATCAAAAATTGTGGTTTCTTTTGTATAATCTAATTTTGTGTCTAATATACTAATGCAGTTATTATTTTATATTATATATGTATAAATTTATCTAATATTATATGTTCATGTATCAATTTAATTTTTGCGTACTCTACATCAATTCTAAACGACTTTATTCTTAACGCTTATCCCTAACATATTTCAATTTAAATATAATAGATTGCATAAAACTAAACAATATAAATAACTAATATCTGAAATATAATATTACAGTTTTAAGTGAGTGACATTATGACATCCATATTATTTATGTACGAGTATGTAAAATATGTCACAATTGTTCAAGTTATTAATAGATAATATTATAAATATATGTTTAACAACAAAGTGGATTTTGCATAATGTGAAAACACAATACGTCCACGGTCTACCGGTTAATTAAACGTTATATATTGTACTAAGTACAAAACATTTCAAACCAGTTATTTAAATAATATTTATCATAATATATTCAAAATTCATTGTTGAATAACTTGAATATTATTATAGTTACTAGTTTTTAAATTAGATGAAATAATTAGGGACAATGTACACATATTATTTCAATAATTCAATAAGAGAATTATTTTAGATATTTTTGGAATCTATTTTAATCATATATTTCGATGTTAAAATAATTATCATTTTTGAACGGATAGGTATAATATTTATGATATTTTCTTTTTATAATATATGAATAAAATTATAATAAATAGTATTTTACTATTTTTATATATTTATTTAGAAAATAAAACATAACATATAGGCACCTACTTCAAAATTAAATTGTCTATATCTGTTTATTACATACTATAATATTATAGTCTAGTTGAAAATAAAATTGTTAATTTGTAACTAAAGCATTTGTATAATATTTAATTAAATATTTCAAAATTATACGTTTAAAATTTATAATTATGCATTATAAATGACATTTGATTATTTAATATACTTATGACGAAATTTAAATTGAATATTTTCATAAATTTACATAATAATTATAGCTTATTAATATTAATAGATAGATAAAATTTGAAATAAAAACCAGGGTCGTTGATAATTTGTAAATAAATAAAATTATGATTTAAGGAATATTATATGGTATTCATGTATATATTTTTAGTATATAATATCATATAATTAAATAAATTATTTTTATTGTAATTAAATTTAGGTTTTGATTTAAATATTATTATTTTAATATTAATTTAAAATTTATTAAAGGGCTAAATTGTATAATTTTTTACACGATTTAAGATTAAATACTCGTGGATGTAAAATATATAGCTAAGTATAGTATAAAATATTACTGTATACACTACATAGTCATTAAACGTCAAAAATCTTTATTACCACCAAATTTCTTAAAATTTAATTTCTGAAATAACCATTGGACCATTTATATAATTAATTATTTTATTCGAAAAAAAAATATATAATTCCCTATGGTAACTAGTAGGTAGCTTGATATTCAAAATTTATATATTTTTATCTACAATAAAAAATTGCGTATAATTACACTTTAAAGATTTTTTTTGTCTTTAAAAGATAAAAATAACCTTAGATAATTGCATTTTAGTATTATTATATTAAAAAAAGTCGCTTCCGTTCCTTTTAATAACTTAATATTCATATTAGTTCTGTAATACATGTATGCTCACCAATAAATAAAATAAGGATTTATAATACAATAATAAATTATCTATTTTAAAAATTTATCGTATAATTTAAATATATTACATCTAATAATGTTTTAAAGCAATAAATTATTATCGTACAGTTTAACAGTACAAAAACGATACAATTTTAGTGGCAAACATGAAAATAAAAATATTTTATGACTATCGTTATGGGAACAAAATTTATAGAGTATAATATTTATCATACCATCTGCTCAACGGATAATAATTAATATTAAGTATTAGTTCAATATTATTCATTTAAAACTGCCCAAATAAAAAGTACGTACGTCCATAAAAATGTGAGGTTATTAAAATAAAATAAAATAAAAAATGTGTACAGGTAAATTAAGGATTGAATTAACCCTATTATTTATAAATCATTATTTTATTAATAGTATAGTATTGAAATAAACATTTGAATTTTAATACAAAAAGTATCTTTTATAAAAATATGACATTTTTTTTAAAAAAAATTTGATCGTTATACCTCATAAAGTCATAATATAATGTAATACGAGTGTGCTTTAATATAAAATATGGAATATAATTTAATGGGTTCCCTATACAAGTATACAAGTAGGGAGAATGGAAAATGTTAAAACTACGCAAATATCACAAATGAAAAAAAATTATCTTACTTTCATTATTCTAACGGAAAAGATTTTTGGAACCAACAAAATATCGTGATTATCGATTTTGGTATTCGATCGCTCGTATGTTATCGTGTGGTTGTCCTCCAGCGCAGGAAGAACCGTGCATGTAGTTGGCGTATAAGTCTGAAATCATAAAAATGAAACGGATAATTACTAAACAGCGCATTATATGGGCGCACGTTTGAAGGACACAAAACAAACGGACGATAATAAACAAACGTATATCGTAATGTTCCGCGATAGCAATAATATATACACCGTGATGCGTGACATACACATTATATTCACATTGTATAATATTTCGTATGTTTGGTTATAGAATATTACGCATGTTAGTATACAGGTTAACACATCGGGAAAGGTGGCTTATGGGGATTTAGTTCCCTAAATAATATTTTTTCAGTTGAAGACCCTTAGAAAATCGTGAATAGTTTGTATTTGTATAGCGATTTTATTTTACACAGATACCAACCGGATTCGTTATTAAATATTAAAGCTCCCCATGGTATTTGTTAAGATCTGCACATGTGTGATGTAACTTACGTACTTACGATGATTCAAACCGTGGTCATTCAGTTATCCGCTATGTCTTTACGAGTCTTCGGCCGTAACCAAAGCCAACTGGAGCCTAAATCGAGTACGTTGCGCGTAACCATTTAGTACCACCGATAATACTGGATTATTTAAAACAAGTATCCACGTACACAAGATACCGGCGTACTCGGTATACTCGATATTATGTAGAACGTGAATAACACGAGGCCTCGTTACATTATAAAATTAATTCACGCGTACTTTAACGATATCACACACGACGTCAGCGGATTATTTAAACATGAACAGATTAACCGCAATTACAAAAATCGTTGTTTCTAAATAATATATTATCGAATGAAAAAAATGTTATAGTTATTATAATATTGTCTTTGACCGAACGAATTACTATAGAAAAATTGCAAATTCATACTCTATTTCATATAAAAACATATAAGAAATTTATTTTATTCACCCCCGCTCAGAAAAATTTTGTAAAATCATTACATACATTATTTAATTATACTAATAACGTATAATAAATTGTATTTCATATTGTGATCGCATAACATGGATTGATTTGATATATAATGTACACATATTAACTCAAACATATTACTTACCGTAATAATTTTTTAGTTATTGGTAATACGTTGGGCTATACCGGCCACTACCAACAATATTTTATAAATTAAAATTTTTGTTAATATCGAATGAATTTGAATATGAGAAATTTAATATAATATTATGTACCCTCTTCAAAACAAAATAAAATTCATAAGAAATAGAAATATAGAATATTGATTTGTATTATTGTAAAGAACCAATGATTGAAGTTTTTAATTTACAGTTTTTTGAAATTCAATCGGTCTAACCTAACCTAACAAAATAGGATATTTCTGCGGTGAAGTGGGTACCTCTTATTCGATATTGTCAAAGAAAACTCGATAAAGGACTCGGATAATATACGTTTGCAAACATTGTATATAATTTTTTATTGTATAGAGAATGATATAATATTAAACAGTAGAGGTATGATGTTATAAATATTGTACCTATATTTTTATAACCGGAATTTAACAAATCGTATAAATTATTAATAAATATATCATTCGTTCGCGCGCGCGTAAACATTACGATATTATTATCCGGCAAGAGCGTCGTGCGTAGGAGTCGCGCGTCTATCGTGTGAAATCTCATCGTCTGGAACGTTTCCGGGCGAGGCCGCGACAATAATAATTAGTATAAATCGTCAAAACGAAAACTTTGCTCCTTCATGCCGAGTTACCGTGTCTCGTCGTTTTTCGTTCGCGACGTTTTATAAATAAAATGTTAATAAAAAAAAAAAACTATTGCGATATTTTTGTACGTCCGTGAGACGCGATACGCCGCCGCTGCCTCCACCGAGGAAGACACAGGCGAATGTCGCGCGGACGTCCGTGTAGTGTAGCCACCCGTGGTGTTGACGAGCGGCGCGCGCGACGTTTATATTATTATTATTGTGCGTGATATTGCGTCATCG
Source organism: Tetraneura akinire (assembly GCA_021307375.1). Taxonomy (NCBI): domain Eukaryota; kingdom Metazoa; phylum Arthropoda; class Insecta; order Hemiptera; family Aphididae; genus Tetraneura; species Tetraneura akinire. The sequence goes on from JAIUCT010000015.1 coordinate 2,348,713, forward strand.
TCCGGTAGGAAAACACAAACCCTCGGAGGCGGCGTCGATTTTCCGTTGATGGGCGTACTAGGGAAAACTCGTTTCCATTCGAATGCCGCCATCGCTTCGAGATATTATTATTTATATTTAGTTTATTATTATTTAATCATGTTACGTAATTACTAAATACTAATTGTGAATATATACCGTTGTTCATTTATTAGCGGAACATACACATGTTATTATGACATAGCCTCCGCCATTTTAAGAACGTATAAAATTAATATAATTATAATATATCTATAATCGATGGCGGACCTGGAAGTTTTTCAGAGTTGATATTCATTAAACGAGCTTACTTGTTTTGTTTATTTATTTATTTATTAATCTTGAATTAAATAAATTCCAAAACGATAATAAATAATGTAAAATTCAATAACGCAGATAAAAATAATTCCTTCAATAAAATACATTTTCTTTTTTTAAAATTGAAATTAACTAGATAACCAAAATATGGTTTAATTACGTTTTAGTCAAATATATCAACGTAGACTAACGTTCTTCACTACTAAACTCGCATTTGCCTATAATGGAAGTATGACCTGGTCAAGAATATTAATTAAAATATTATTATTGAGTTTTATGAAAAGGTTTATTGTTTAGTTTTCGAAAAAATTATCGAGCACTAGTGATGTATTTTTTGAGGGGATGATGGCCCAGACTCTCCACTTCAATCCACGTTTTAATATTTTTAAATGTATTGTTCTATTTAACCCATTTCCACTTCCGATATAACTATCTAAATATTCCATTACGATCTGTCCTTCAAACCCTCATTCTAAAATATAAAAAAAAAAACATCGTTTATATAATTTTTATACAATATAATGTATACAGATAAATAAATATATATTAATTCGAGTTTTTAAAATTGAGAAATATTTGTTATTTGAACGTGAACATAATAATATATAAATTTACAATATAACAAGTTGTTATATCTTATATTATACATTATTTTCGTTCTTATTGCACAATATATTAATATCACAACGAAATTTAGCGAGGTATTTTTTCATATGTACCAAATTAAATATTTAAAAATAAATTACTATTATTTTATTTCTAAACATTAAATATTAGTAATCAGTAAATCTTCAACGTAATAAATTTATTATTAAGAAAATTAACCGATAACTTTATTTTTAATATAGCGTCATGAAGTTATTATAAATCACTCTTTCTTTCGTTTATAAATTTTATACATATAATTTTTAACTAAAAAAAAAGTTTTAATTTTTACAATAATTATTTTTAAAGATTATATATTATTTTTAATTATTCTACCTTCCTCAAGAGAAAACTATTTTTAATTTGTCAATTACCTATATAATTCACATTGATTTATATAAAAATAATTTTTAATTTTATTGATATAATACTTTCGAGGGAGGAATTCGTTGGAATATTATACGTATTATAACAACATTATATATTATTATATATAGCGTCAAAATAATATTCCATCATATATTATTTTTGCGGTTGCTTACGAGAGATATTTTATTTCTGTTATTTTAGTAGGTGACTTTTCCCTTTACATTATTTTTACACTGTAAACTATAAAGGTTCACTTTTGAACTCTTAGTATTTCGTATGTCATAGGTACCTATTACCATTGTTCAAAAGGTAATTTATTTTTATTTTGTAATATCTTGTTTACACCTATAGAGTAAATTAATTTAAATAAGTAAACCTACATTGTTAACAAATATCTGATGGTTATGTGTATATATAATAAAAATGCTTTCTTTTTCATTGCGATCAAAAAATGTGACAATATTATGATTACCATAACAACAAATCACATTATTAATATTATTTAATTTTTAATCGATTTTAAGGAATATTGAATTAAACAAGTTTATATTTCACATTATATTATTATGCAACGTTTTTCGATGATTGTTAACCAAATTTGATTTGTATTTAATGACCGAAAACTTACCACATTATATAGACTATACAGAGTGATTAAAATTTTGTATAAATAATATACTAAAAACCGTATTGAAAAAGTTGGTAATTCCCACTGTATTTGTAATACAAAATTTTGATCACACTGTTTATATATATAATGCAAATATATGTCCGGATGGACTCGAATACGATTATATTATCTTTATAAATAAAATCTAAATTTTATTAGATAATAAATTATTCTTGTAAATACAATATTTAAGGAGAAATATTTAGTAATATACTGTATAATAGTTACGAGTAGTTAGTAAGTTTTATTATTTTAATACTACTATTTAATGAATCTACAAAACGCGCAAAATATCTGAATATTTATAGATGAGTAAAAATATAAATGTTAATATTATAAATTTTAACAAATTATTTTTTTTAACATTTCTGAATGAGGAATATTGAATTTAAATTAATTATATTATTAAATATATAGATATGAATATTTTTGTGTATCAAAACAAAAATTACATTGCAATGTTTTTAATGACTGTATCTAATCATTTTATAACTTTTATTTTATTTGTTATTATTTAATTAAGGGATTTGATACAAATGTCTTATTTAAAAATAGAAAAGTGGAATTAAATAAATTAAACGATATTTTTTTTATAAAAATATTATTTATATATGTTACGCCCCATTTGTGAAATTGCTCAATTCATGAACTGGGTTGTTTTCTGCTCAATTCACGAAATAGACATCTACATGATCCATTACATGAAATGGTCAAATTTTCATTTTTTTTTGCCCAATTCATGAATTGGACAAATAAAATCTTGCCCAATTCACGAACTGTGCAATTATTATTGTTAATATTTTTATTGTATACAACATATATATTATCTCATATTTGTATATAATATATTAATATGTACATAGTACATTATATTAATATCAATAAAAGTGATACCAAATTATGCAATTTCCCCCTGTATACGAGTATATTACGTCGTTATCGCGAACCGAGTAAACGATATACAACATACAAGCACATTGGAAAATCAATATTTTATCTAAATAAGCACGATCATGTGAATCTATATATAATATTAATAAAAAATACACTATAACACTAGGTAGTAATTTATTATACAACTATATCTTACATTATATTTATAATGGATATACCTGTTTATTTATCTACAAAAGTCCATAGAAATTAATTATTTGGTTGTATTTAGTAGATTGTTAAGTTATTGTAACAGAACAGTATTAGTGTGGTATTATAAGTTATAACACGTGTAACATAATAATTAATAATATTATCTTTTTGTATAGTTTTCGTTTACATTTTTTTTTATTAAATATTAATTATTATTTTTCTTAAAAAATGAATTTTGAAGAAATTATTAATCATGTAACACTATTATGGACAAAAGATTATGAAAAATCTGTTATTGAAGCATTAAAAAATATAGCAAAATATTGCAAAATTCAAAATTCAAAAATATAATCTTCTTAATTTAATTTTTATGTCCAATTCATGAACTGGGCAAAAAAAAAAAAAATGAAAATTTGACCATTTCATGAAATGGATCGTGTAGATGTCTATTTCATGAATTGAGCAGAAAACTACCCAGTTCATGAATTGAGCAATTTCACAAATGGGGCGTAACATATACGAAAATATAATATTATATAGAATACTGAATTACAATAATTAGAAGTTTGTATATACTATATTTTAAACATATTTTGAATTAATTTTTTTTTATTATTATTTATGTATATCTAACTGTGATTTGTGTTCTTTTTTGTAATAAATAAATAATAAAATTGAGAAATTTTTTTTCAAACTCTCGATGAGAATTATTACTGATAAATAAGGTCGCATTAAAAACATTAATTATCAAAACACGCTTTGTCGATTCTCTTATCTTTACTAAATGTTTACCATTTGTTAATAATGGCATAGCTTATTAGGGCTTATTCACTTTCTTAATGTTATTTACATATAAAAACATTATGTTTACTAATATACTTACTAATATCAAATATTAGTGGCTTTATGTAGGATTTTGTAAAGAGAGGAAATGTTATAGAAAACATTAAATAACTCAATATGAACAGTTATAGGTAAATACAATTTTATCTACCTAAATATATCACTTATTAAAAGAACTATAGGATTATCTCTCATATTTCCATGTAAATTATCTACTGATAAATATATAGGTATACATTTTTATTTATTTATCACAATTATTTTACAATTTTATTTTATTACTCGTAATTTTAATGAATTTTCTCCTAAATTTATGTCTCTTATAATATATCATTATAATATAATAATATTAATAATAATTGATTTTGAAATCAATAAAATTTCTTATAACATTTAAATAATTAAAGTCATAATAATCAAAAAATTATAAAAAAAAATATTAATATAAATAGCTAAAACTTTTATTGCACAAACAATTATAATTTTAATATAGAAGCAAATAAAAATGATAATATTCATCATTCCATTATTTATATAATTCTCAGAAGTAATTAAAATTTTTAATAATTAAATTATTTTTCTCAAGTTATTTTGTTTATCTTGAAAAACAGTCGCACAATTTACTTGCAAGACGTACGAGATTAAAAATAATATTTATTTTATTATTACAAAATTAAATTTATTCATTTATACAAAGTGTAAAATACAAGTGTAATATAATTTAATATTAATATTGTTTATTGTCATTATAATGTGATTTGTTAATTATTAAAAATGTTTTATAATTCATTAATATTCTAATATAGTTATCATTAGTATTATTCAAATTTTAAAGAATAATGACTATTTTGTTAAATTTTTTTTATTACCTGAATATTAAATACTTACTTAATTAAATTAATTTATAAAACCTATATCTACAAATTCTTAGTGTTTTAAATTCATAAAACAGTTAAAATTCAAATTATAAATAAATAACTAATTTTTATTAAATTATTAATTTGCATTATATACCTCGTATTGTTAATTTCTAATTTGGATATAATTTTATCATACATTATTATTAAATAACAACTTCTGATGTACTAATTTAAATAAAAATTCCACCATTTTATTTTTATATATAAATTATGTTGTTTATATATTATTTTATTTTATTATTCTACACCATTACTAGAGATTAATTAACCACAATTTTATGCATAATTATTAATTAAAGTTAACAACAAACATAAATCTAAATATAGTATAAATCAATTTAATGGCGTATTTAATCCATTAATCCTCACAAATAAAAAAGTATGTCTCTCATTATCTATATATATACATATTATAAGAGTACATATATACATAAGAGTTTAAATTATTTATAATATTACGATTTCGTGCATCTGATTAAATTAGGTTATTCTATAGAATTAACTACTAACAAGATACTATTATTATTAATTTGTAACATAGAATCTATTAGTATATTATAATTTATAATATGTAAATAAATAAAAGACTAACGTGCAATGAATAATATAATATGATGTCTGGACCATGGTCGATGATTAGATTATGGACGATGCGATAATATTTATTTATTATTATATTATATTTCTTTCACGTGAGTGTCTAAAATATATTTTTTTAAGGAAAAATATGAGGAATAATGGGTAAGAAAGGAAAAATATATATAGATGTTGTAGTGAAAAAAAAAACGCAGCAGGAAAGAAGTTTCGAGCATTATAAATAGTTTTTTAGGGCCTTGACATTCGTCTCATACAAAAAAAGCAGTGGTGTCGTATTCATTGTAAATTCAATATAGGTACCTACTCAGATTATATTTGAAAAAATAAAGTTAACAGAAATACTATTTTTTGATTAATAATAATAGTAATAATAATAAAAATATTAATAATTTTAGATTCTAAACGAAGTGAAGGATGTAATGATGTATAATATATTATTTTTTATTTATTAAACAATATTTTAAAATAAAAATAATTAGAGATAATTTCTTATAATTAATTGTGTTAACTGTTTTTGTCAGGACAGTGAATGACTTTGAACACGCGTATTGTAAATAAAACATAATAATAAATGTCAACAACGGGTCTGCACCCAATCATGATAATTGGTAGCCCAACTAAATTTAATCAAATATTGAAGCCATATTTTATTGATGAAATGTTGTTACTAATACAATAATGTATCAATCAAATTTATTTAATAATTAAAAATTTTATTTTTTTAGTTAGAAAAGTTCTAATAATACGATTATTTGTCATTTTCTTCCCGTTTAAAGTCTATTGATTTGCACTCAAAATAATTTTATTTGAATTGTTATATTTTATTAACATGTTTTTGGTCATATATTTTAAATAAACAAATGATATAATATTGCAAATTGCTTAGAATTTTGGCAACTTGTAAGTATTATTAATAACATCCAAGTTATCATTCAAGTCAATGTACTATATATATATATATATATATATAAGTCCTTATATTGTACTTTCTGTATTTCACGCAGTCATCACTGTGGTCGTCGCCATAATAAATAATATAACGTTATCATTTCACACGTTTCATTTTTACATCTTTCTAGATTCGACGTTATAATGAACTTAATTATTAATTAATTCGTATCGATATGAAATACGACGCTATTACAATCTTTTAACCGGCCGATTGTGGCACGTTTGAATTAACAATTTTTTTTATATAGGTATACAAACATAATCAGCAATTACCGCGTACTTTTCCGATTTATACACAATTATAAACTTATAATTATTTATCACCAACATTTGTGTGATGACTGTAGCCCACAGGAAAAAATATAAATATCATTCATTATATTATAACAAAACATTTCTCAGCTGCAGAGGATCTCTATTATAAAAATAAGGGTGAACAGTTTTTTATAATTAATAATTCGTTCGTTAAATGTAAGAAATTAATACTGAGAAGCAATATATAATTGAGCTTTATTAAATTTTCAAATTGCTTCAAATACTTTTTTTTTATTTACGTAACATTATTGTAAAAATATCGATAAACAATAAAAATAACCTATACATACTTATATATTACTAAAATTTCAACTTTAAACATCTATAAAAAGTCTGTCTATTTTTATAATATTTGTTAACATGTCAAGCGATATGTGAGAATACTACAATAAAATTTTCAAACTTAAAAACTTAAAATTGCCAATTTTATTAAGAGAGAAAAACGAAAACTTTAGGAAATATTCTAAGTTCTATATTTTTTCAAAAAAATAATATAAAAGTTCCAAAATTTTATCACATATATATGGTGAATACACAATGAAATCTCTAAATCCCTAAGTTCAATATAGCATGGGTTATGTAATAATAAAATATTTAAATCGATTTCGTTAAAATTTTAGTATTTGTGAGAAATGCATTAAATAATGGTCGTTCTTACTATCGCATAGGCTCAATTTTGAGAAATTAGAAAATGTTCTAAATAATGTCCCAACTACATCCACTTTTCTATTAAAAAGTGTTTTCACGTATAAAAATAATAATAAAAAAAAAGACAAATCACCATAGTATACCCTGTATAATTGTAAAATAATAATAATAGCGTATAACCGCATACGATATAAAAGTCGTTCATTTTTTCAACATTGTAAGCAAGATACAGATTAAATAAATATTTTAACGTGTACGCAATATGTGTATTTTCAGAATGATCAAGCGTTGACAACTATGCCGGGATACGTAGCTCTGAGTCTGGTGTTCATTTTATTCGGACTCGCTGTCGTCGCTGCCAGCATCAATTTATTAGTTTTGCGATTCATGACCATGTAAGTATAGTATAAAAAAAATAAAACATAGTGATAATACTATTATGGCTGGTGTTTAGTACTCGTATGTACAATATTATATTGGTTGCTTATTGAAGATTTTAATAAAAAAAAAAATAGTAATTTGAAAATCCAAGAAAATAAGTGACTATATTATATAATTAGTACAATGACAGACAAATTTCTCGCATACCAAGTACAAACGTAAAATAACGACTACGGTTATTTATTATAAATTTAAGTTATGGGCATAAATCAAAATCAAGCAAAACGAATAATGTCCAAGTTACGTAATAAAACTTGAAATATTTCTCTTTCCAACGAAAAATTAGATATATTAAATACGGCCCAACATTCAGTAAACTATAAAAGTAAAAGGATAATTGTTGTTATTTCAACTGACATTTATATGCATGTATACAACCTGATCAAAATGCTGTGCCCACACAGAAAAAACATAAACCTGATGTTTTTCAACAAAAAAATTGTTCAGACTGAGTAGAATTTCCAACGAAACACAAATTTTTTTTGAAAAACAAAAAAATTATCTTTGAAAACCTAACTTAACTTTCTTTGATTCACAGCAGGTATGTATTGTTTTCTGCATCAATAACACGGCAAAATGAAATTTAATTTTACTAAAATGATTTGATTTTCGATATTATTGTTGACTCTGCTGTAAATCTTATTGATATTTAAAAGTGCGTTTAAAAATATCAAACCTCCGAATAATTTTTTTGGTTAATATTTATTCGGATTATAAGATAAAACGAGAAAATTGATGTAATTTTTTAACCGCTCTGTATAGCGACGTGTACAATTGGTGTATGGTTATTTTTAAGTAATACTATACGAAGAGTATAGTAAACGCGTTGTCGTTTCTTTGTTCAGATTTTCGAGTTTCAACGTTTCCCGTGTTCGTTTTCGGGCGCCCAACTGGCGGCAATAAAATCATACACGCACATGCATATATACACAATATACTATTTTATTATAAGTCCCGACGTAGTTGTCCTATGTATTGGATATAATATACGACCCTTTTCGTTGCCGACTAACCGTCCATCCATAAATATGATATTATATAATACACAATCAAGCCTCAACGTCTTATATTTATGATATGTATATATATATATATACGTATATGAAATATATCAGGGGTGATCAAATTATATTTTTTTTTGGTATAGATCTACGAAGAATACGACAATAGAAAATCACCTCGAAAATGCTTTATCTATTATTTTTATTTTTTTTTATAATAATAGTACTTTCTATATAATATAATATTATGTAGTAAGAACATCGTCGACAATGACATGATGGATATAAAGTATTGTGCCTAAAGCTACATCAACGAGTTCTAGACAATAACAGTTATAACTATTCATAAATAAGGGGGATATTCATAAATTAACATGATTGTTATAGATTATTTCGACGAATCGAGAGTGCTGCTTATAAATAAATTATAATATATTTCATAAAATAATCAATGACAACAATTTACGTTTTAATGATAATATATGATAATTATTTTTGTATTATAGATAACTTAACTCGTAGTTAGAATAGAAGTACCTATATTTTTAAATAATTTTAAAATATTTATAATTTATATATTCAAACGGCAGATTTCACAATATGTTTGGATTAAACATACTCATACTTATCAATTGATTTGTTAGAATATTGAGAGATTACAAACTTTATTTAATAATAATTAACGATTCCAATCTTAATTAACAGTAGGTATTTAATTTTTATAAATTTATTAAAGTATATTAAATATATACGTTTATTAAAGTATAATATATTATTAATTAATAATTATATTAACGTTTATAAAAACGAATATCTGTTAATATTATTTATTAATTACAGACGATAGTTAATAATATGTATGATTTGGAAGAAAATCGTATGATCTCAAATGAAAATTGTAAATTATGTAAAATTAGGTTCAGTGTATAATGAATTTTTTGAGACTTGAAAGTGTATATTTTACACGTACTTTTTTATTGTTAAATTTAGTAATCTTTTAATTTACATTTTTCTTTAGTTTAATAACTTTTATATGATTATTATTTTTAGATTCTGAGCGAAGCGAAGAATGTATTGGTTTCACAATGATGTGTGATTTTTTTTTTTTTATGTCTGTGTACAAAAATACTACCCGAAATAATGCTCCGATTTTCACGAATAGGGTATGTTTCCGGTAGCAAAGTGGATGTACTTGGTACTTTACTTAGGTCATTTTTGAATTTCTCAAAATTGACGCTATGCGGTAAAAAAAACTTCGAAAAAATGACGAAAAAACGGCATTTTTCGCGAAAAATGAAATTTCGACGAATTCGATTTCTATATTTCACGATAACTCAGGCAATTTTTAAAATAGAGACCTGAAATTTTTTTTTAGAAGTTCACATAGCTACTATATATATGTGGTATAATTTTGGAACCGTTATGTTAATTTTTCTACAAAATATTGAACTTTGAATATTTCGTAAAATTCTCGTTTTTACGTATATAATGTTTGATAAAATTGGCAATTTTTGGTATTAGGGTCTGAAAATTTTACTGAAGTATACTTACATATTACTTAATATCATACTAAAATATTAGAAAAATCCCTAATCTCAATTTTTTTTTGTAGCTGTTTTAAGTTGATATTTTAAGTTCAAACGAAAATTATAATCTGACTGAACTTCGCTCAGAATCGTTTTTTCGAATGCAATGGTTTATCATTGCATTCAAATCCTAAGTAAAATTAAACGCTATGATTCGCACACCTTTATTTTAATATTCAGTTTTAAATATATCAATATAATAAACATCAAATATTATATTGTATTAACGATTAATAAGTAGTTAAAATACACTTACATAATGTATATTAATTTTTCATGCGCATATGCTATATTATTATAATTTTTCTGCATATAGATTGTAGGTAGGTGGTAAACTGTACAGATGAAAGTCCATTTTTTTTATCATGTTTTGAATGGACACGGAAGTATTTTTTATATTATAGTAAAGATTTTGCATCATTTTAAATTTAAATTTTTTAAATTCACTTGGCACATGGTAACATGGTATGGATATCATTATTCAAACTTAAAAATAAGTAATTAATGGTCATTAATTAGGATATTATGATAAACCAATATACAGACCGACTATTTATAATATTATAATAAATTGAATATTGTTATTATAATATGTTAATTAAAAATAAAAATAGTATTTAAATAATTAAAAGGCATATTCGATAAGTAAATTTTATTTTAGGTAATTATTACAATATCGTAGCTAAATGTATTTCATAAAACATAAATGAAATATAGCTATATAAGTATAATATATAATATTATTCATTATCAATAAATAGTTGCGTATGTGTATTATATAGAAAACATTTAGACTTAATTGTGTAACGCACGTTCAAAATAATATTTATAGTTTCTTTACACGTCTTTTTTGTATATATAATTAAGAATTAATCTTTCATTATACACCTACCAAGAACGCGTGCCGAGTTTAAGGTAGTTTTTGTTTTTCGAAAGCGAGTATGCATTGAGCGTTTAACGTGATGGAGGCATACTATAATATTACTATATTATATATATATATATATTACGGTAAAAAAGTAAAAAAGAAGAAAATCACTCAAATGAAATATGTACCTATGCATAAACACATTAGGTCGTTTTGTAATATAATATCATTCTGTCACTCGTGTCGTTTCTTAATGTTTTACGAACGCATTTAATAATAATGTATAATATGTGTAAATATGTAATATAGGATGATTATAAAATCGCATTACTGAAATGATTGTAATATAATATATTATAATATACTATTTTAAATACCACCATTATTTTTGTGTAACGTGATATTCCGACCGCCCTGTACATTTAAAATACGTATATATAATATTATATTATATTCCTTGTGTACAATGCCCCCTAGAGGCAATATTATAATGAATGTTTTTAAGTGCCAGCTGGTTTTTCGGGTTCGTTTGCCACAACCGTTAACTGCATGCAGCCGCCTCTGACTATGCCGTTTATATCCAACACGTGTACTTATACAAAAATAAAATACCCGGTCTTGGCAAGACGTCGTCGTGGCCATCACCATCGTCGATTTCGTATACAATACAATATTTTATTATCATTATTATTTTACGTATGCGAGAGCGCGTATGAGTCATATATAACTATATTGTATTATAGACAAAGAAACGATGAAACAGATCATAATATACCTATTATCCGATACAATATATACTTTCATAGTTGCATTATATCAGTATCCTTTGAGGATTGTACGAGATCTTTGTTAACTAGATCTGGAAAAGTATATTATATTGAGGCGTTAAACATAATAATAATAATATTTACATAATTACAAAATTACGAGTATTCAATAGACTATTAGACTCATAATAGTTTTAAAATAATTATCATAGCGATAATAATGGAATGATTATAGGACTGACGGTTTTAATATTACAGAAAAATAAAAAGAAAGAAAAACATATGAAGGAATAGTTTTATATTATATTCAAAATATACATGTACCTATATATTATAAAAAAAATTTATATAGGTATGTAATTTGTTAGAAGTTAAAAATTATAATTTTAGTAATTTAAAAATATTGCTTGATTATTGCTGATAATATTATAAACATTAGAGATTATTAAAATAATTTATTAAATATTAATCATATGCATATATTAGTAAATAGTGTGGTTCACAATTATAATTGTAAATGAATTACATTAAATTGATAAAAATATATTGAATTACGTATATTATTCAAATATCATTCGCTTCCCACGTGTTACATGTTATTGTAATTGAATGATCAAAATATACTCGTAAATATGCAAATAAATTGATATTAATTTAAAATAAAGTAGTTAAATAATAAATTAATAACTACCTTAAATTAAAACCTTAACAATTAACTTTATGTAAGTTAGTGCCACTTATTTGTAACAAATAAGAGAAAATAATTGTATTTTTTCGAAATTTACAAAAATTATCATTACATACAAATATATTTAAACCAGTATTAATATCTGAGCGTTTTTAATAATACGTTAAGTTAAATAATAGTTAAGCATTCAAATTTTATTGTTATTACTTTTTGTCGGTCAGTAAGCCACCATTATTTCTATATATTTGTGTATATATAAAAATATGTTTATTATTATTACTATCATATGCGTGTGCTGAACTATAAAAGTAACGCATGACCTTGAATCTGAAATGACTTTTTTTCACTACGTCATAATATAATTGTTATTAAAATTTCAAAATATAGTTCTAATCTAAAAACTAAAAAGCGATGTTGAAATAAAGAAATAAAATTATTTTATACCGTATCCATGGACTTGAAGAAGTTTAATTTTAAATATTTCATTAAAAAATGCAATTATTTATTTTTTATACAGTAAACTCGAAGTAACGCGTTCGAAATATGTCGCGTTACCTTTATATCTACAAATTCATATTGATTCATAAATTAATTAATTAAGTGTTGATTACATGAATAGCAAAGTCAGTATTAAGTATGGTTGCAGTGGCACATAGTATTGTAGAACCATGTTCAATTAAAATATAATACGATTTAATCACGAATCGTTCGTTTCCGCACGTGCATACAGAATGATCATAGAAAATAAATATGCCGTGTTTGAATTATTGAAAAAAATGTTGAAGATCCAAATTTCTAAAATAGTTTTTGGACTCGTTACGACCTACATGTGGCATTTTAAAAACAATAGGTACCTATCTATAGGTAGTTTTAAATTTTAAAAAATTTCTTAAATTAAAATTAATATACTGAGTTTACTTGTTACCGCTTTTTGTCGGTCAGTAAACCAATTCGGTAACCGCAATATTGTGTATTAGTATACCTTAAATAGTTAAACGTACACCTAATATTACCTAATATTACATTATTGTAATTATCCACACTGTGCGTAAGTAGGTACACGTGTATAATAATATATTATTATACGTAAAAACAAGTCTTGATGCGTAGTTTGGAATATTATTACATAACATGACCGCAGAGAGGTTATTGACTGAACGACCTCTGGGCCTCTGGCTATACGCGCGATAAAGTATACAATCGTATCGGCAACATAGCGGCAGAAAATTCGAATGCGGGTTATCAACTATATATCATGGTATAATATAATATTATGCCTAGTCTATTCTTGTTTTATAATTATTTTATTATTATAAATTATAATGGACGTCATGTGGTGATGTGCGACACGTTGTAATATCCAATGAGAACTCTTTAGGATGTTCAAATTCAAAAAATAAATAAATAAATAAAAAACTTAATGAAAATTAGTAAGTAAGAATATTTTATATAGTGCGTAACCCCTTGGAAATAATGAACGAGTCGAAAATCAGTAAATACTAAGTCCAACAAAAATTATATTTTTCAAACGTGTGTTAAAATATTCCTTTTATTCGAGCCACGCTATACTGGAGGTGCAGCGAGTAGTCGTGGAACCCGTAGGTCTTGACCCCATGAGTCATGTCGCTACAAAGTCCACTTTCGAATGCGTAATGTACAACAATATTATTATTTAAATAATTATATATTGCCAGTTTAATATTATTATAATTATTATATTATTAAATAAAAGTAATTAATTATTTTTACTTATTGTACACTAAAGAATAATAATGTAAGTTCAGATTATCTGAAAGTTCAAAATATTAAAATACAAAAGTTTGATTGTACGAGAAATTAAATAAGAGGTTTTTAATCGACTCTCAAAATGAAAAACACAATTAGCCATGTTAATATATAAGTTATTGTCATTATCATCTTCCAATATATTAATACATTTTTTTATTTATTTTAAGAAACATGCTCGCAATAATGTGAATTAAATTCATAAGATTTATTGCGCATATATTTATTTATATTTCGTATTTAATTTATTTATTAAACATTTTTAATTTTGATTATACAAATATTTTTATTTTGTAGTATTTTATGCAAATATTTTGATTAATCAATGAAAGTTAAAAAATATTATTATTTATTGTTGAGTATCTGGAGATAAATTATTTAAATAAAATAAAATCCTAATCCACAAATTTTTTTTTAATCCACAATATTTCGATAATGTTACACAGTCTATGTATTGCACTGAAGATGGTAACCTTGTTATCGAAATACGTATTTGCTTAAATAAAAGTAAATTTTTTGTGGATATAGGGTTTATTTTATTTAAATTAAAAATTATTTTTTTAAATAATGTCAACAATAAAAAAACTTAATTTTTTCATTAAATTATTAAAAATATTAATATATTATTATTTAATAATAACTGTTTCAACAGCTCTGATTGAACAATATCACTCATTATTGTAGAAATAATTTATTTAAAAACGTAAATAAATATTGCTTAAAAAAATGTGTCTTACACTCGAACACTGACGCCAAAGCGTCTTCGTAAACGATCGCTTTACCGTCATACGAACAGAAACTCAAAAACTTTTAAATATTAAATAAAATATATATTTCTGGATGCTTTTTTCAAAAATTAATTTGAGTTACAGTGTAGATATATATAAATGTATAATATATCATAAACATTATGCAAAGGCTTTAAGACAAAAATATTACTGTAGAGTATTTTTAATATTAAATTTCAAAATTTTTACTACATTAAGTAGTTCAGAACTTTTTTTTTATAATGAGCTAATTTTTTTCTTATAAATACCTACGAATACCATTTGTATATATTCAAAATGTGGAGATGCACCACCAAAAAAGTTTAACGTGATTACTACCAATGAGCACTATCTCGGACCAAACTTAGTGAGTCAGCAAACTGCTTATAATCCAACTAGACTGTTCACCCATACATAATTGATATAGGAACACTAAATTTTTTTAATAAGACACCAACATTCATTTGTGAAGGTAGAATACTTAAACCTCTGTATATAATATATTATTATGAATATCCTAATTTATTTCTATATAAATATAAGTTTTTTATTATTATAAAATTGATACCTTTACTCATTTATATACAGTTTTATTAAACAATTTTCTTAGAATAATTATTATGTACTGTTATCAATAAAAATATAAAATATGTGTTTCCCGAGAAGTCAACCAATACGATCTTAGATAAACTTTCGTAATTGGAAAAAATTAAAAATTGTACGATTACACGAGGTATGTTATACAATACGAGTATACGTAAATTATTTTTACGAGGCAAAGTATATTGTAATATTTTATTTTGGTGGTACGTTTAATTCCTTTATTCGTATATACAGACGCAGATGCTTTCATTATTATCATTGATACTATAAACACGGCTATTTGTTTATTATGTGTATGCGTTCGTCACGGCTGCAAATATGCTACGCGAGTGTAGTTTTTGTTTTTTCTCTCCAAACCGGATTTCGGTGACATTTTTCCACGCCAAAACCGGTTATATCGACACCATATTATAATGAAGAATATCGTGAGTATGCATAATAAAAATACGGCATATTATATATATATTTATAAACGTGTATTTAAATGTATATTATAATATTGTTACAAAATCGGAATGCAGTTTTGTTGTTGTACATATATAATACGATTAATATAACCAGAAGACGAATGAAACCCGAGAATAAAAACATCCCAACGCACTTTACCAGTTTCAAAAATTATAGTTTACGTTATTGTATCCCAAAGGTCCATATGAGAATAATATTATAACGTGTTCTTTTTATATTAACAGCTATAGCCATTGCATAATTCACACCGTTACGTTTCGCGATCGTATCATTTCGACACGATCTGGGTAATTTTTAATAATTTTTTTATATATTATTATTCTTTTTTATATTTAATATTTTCTCGGTTTCGTATGTACTATAATTTAAAATAATGCATATTGATATTTATTGACCCAAACAAAAACCTCGGGAAAACTGTTTCCTCTCTAAAAAAAACTTGCATCATAAATTTCATTCATTAAATTTTTTTTTATTGTGCCCATTGCTTTTAACGTGCAGATGCAAGTCTATGTGATAAGGTAAACAGAACATTGTTGTTGCCAACCAAATAGTTATTTACGATCGAAATGCATTTATGACGGTGTTGCGTGAGAGTCGTTTTCACCGATAATCGAAATAATAAAATTCATTAACACCTTGTCTGGCGAAATATATTTGAAATTTATAATATGATAATATTTGTTATGTACTTGTATATTAAAAATTTTAAAAATGTCTTTTAATTTTTAAATTAAAGGAACTTAAATTAATTTTTATTAAATTATAAAAATAATCATCTTAAATGATAAAAATTAAAATAATTTATTATTTAAACGAATCTTCAAAAAAATATCTAATATATAAATAGATTAAATGATTTTATGGATGTAAGATCATTAAATTTTTACCATATGGACTTTAAAATTGTTTACACTCCTATTAAATGTAATAATTTTTATAAATATAATAAACCTTAGGTAATATAAACAATCTATATGGAATTATTAAAATATTCTTATTCCCAATTTAATAATTGGATATTATAATAATTGAAAAGATGGCTAATAATTACTTTAATATTTTAATTATTATTCTATATTTTCCAATAAAAACAACGCTTTGGCACTTTAATATGTATATATATATATATATATATACATATATATATATATATACAGCATACAGGGTATTAAAAGGTATTTAAATATAACCGTCATGTTAAAATTAAACTATTGAGTATAAATTCTACATATTAAAAAGAATAAATTATTAACTATTTTTAATTTTCGTTTTTTGAAATACCTATATTATATATTTTTTAAACCACTTCGTTGTTTTATAGTCAATTATTCTTTATTGCATCGGTATGAGTTTAGTTTAACCAACGCCACAACATAAATACCCACAAAAAGTCACGTGTTATTAAGTATAATATGATCGAGACAAACGTATTACTATTTAAATGAAGTATGTTGTCAAATGTATATACGTTAATATAATATGTAATATGTTTAACACCAAACAGAAAACGAAAAGAAAGACGTTTAAATAATGTATAAATAACGTTTAAATTATGTACGTATGAGATTATGAATGGGTATGTCTTTGTCAAGTGTACCTATACATTCTTACTGATCAAAATAGTTACATAGAGTATGTTCCAAAAAACGTGGTTCAAGATTCAACATATTTTTTATTATATTATACTGATGTAAAATAGAGAAATCTTCATATTAAATTAATCATGATATAATAAATCTTTTTTTTAATGTTAATATCAAAAAAATTTAAAGAATAATATGTAATATTATATTATATATCAAAGTTTAGGTTTTGAAATAGATTTTTATGCAATTTTTTTGAGATATTAATATAAGTAAGATATTTTAATTTTAAAGAAGACGATCTGATACTCCTGCTGCAGGGATATAGGTGTGCAAATCATAGTATTTAATTTTAATTAGAATTTGAACGCAATGAATAATGATAAACTATTGCATTCAAAAAAACGATTCTGATCGAAGTTCAGTCAGATAATGTAGGTTTTGTTTAATATATTGCCGCTTTTTCGTCGTTTTTTCATAGTGTTAATTTTGAAAAATTCGAAAAATGATCTAAATAAAGTACCAAGAACATTCTACCGGAAACATATACTATTCGTGAATATCGGATCATTATTTCAGGTAGTAAAAGTGTCTTCATACTTTAAAAAAAAAAAAAAAAAAAAAACAGAAATAAAAGACACACATCATTGTAAAACCAATACATTCTTCGCTTCGCTCAGAATCTAAAATGCAATATTTATTTTGTATTAATCACGTAAAATGGCTTTAATACGAATTTCCAATCATTTTATCTGTATATACAGAATATTATATTATTTTATTATTTTGTTATAGATAAGTAGGTATTCAAATAAATGAAATATTTTTATGTAGGTACCTATTAAATATAAAACGATAAAAATATCGCTTCAGAAACGAACACTTAACGAAAAATAAATTAAAACGTAATTAGAAAGTAATATCTATTTTTATATGTACATTATTTTATAGCAATAGGTAGGTTAAAAAAATCAAGAGAACCAAAAAACCATAATCGTTGGCGGACCACAAGCGACTGTGGTTAAGTTCAACGTTCGCTTTATCGGCATAGGTATATTGTATAATAGAATATTACATAATACATAAAAATAACACTGTAAAGTCAATTATATTATATTAGAAATTACAATATGTATATTTTGTATTTTATATTTTAAACTATGTATATTAAAAAAATTATTTATTTAATTAGAAAATCAAAATATAAACTTAAAATTTTAAATATTTATATATTTTTTAGCAATTTGATAGTGCTATTTTACCACGTAATAAGTAGTTTTGACTTTTGACTACTATATGGGTATTCTTATACATATCGTAATTATTGCCAAATAAACTAATTGATAAACAAGGTACCTATGCAAACGAGAATCTTTTTAATCAATTATGCTCTCTGAAAATCTGTATAATATTTTAATAATAATACATCAATTATTAATAAATGTATGTAGGTATTCATATATACAAGATATAATATATATATATTATATACGTATTAATACATAAATAATTATAATATATTTTTTATATATTTTGTCCAACCCTGATATATATATAATGCATATACATACAACATACACACACACACACACACACATATATTAACGTAAATTAATTATAGATAATTAAATAAAATATATTATATGAATGCTATCCCTTTTGTATAAGAAAATAATCATTTATTTCTACGTACGTAATTAATAATGTGGAATATAATAATATATCACAATAATATCGTTATAATTTATAATATATTATATCTTGGAGAGCTGAAACAGATCTACATTTATATCGGTCGTATGTTTATTTAATTTTTTTTCACACGACCCTCGGACTCCATAAGGTCAGACACTACATCGATATAATAATCAGATAACATGTGTGGTTATGTAGACACTACGATTGATGAATGTATATTTATAATGTGTATTTATGCAAACGGAATTTATGTATATGTATAATATATACATATATGCATCGCATTATAAAATATAAAGGAAACGCATATCATATTTATATATTGTGTTTAGAACGAGAATGAGAGATAATATCATAAATTATAATATTATCAATTTATCATGTAAAAGATATATAGGTACACGCAAAGTAAATATATCAGGCCTCCATTAGTGCCGCATGTTTGCGGGTCCAAAAATAATAATTCTATGATAAATATTGATTATAATAATTATAATATAATATAATATTATTATATTTATCTACTTATGTTGTTATAACAATCGATGATAGGGCTAAATAGTTGCGGTACAAACGATACAGTACGCCGGGTGAGATGGTAGTCGGGACACACTACCCACCATATTAAAATCACACGAAATGTTAATATAATTTTTATTTAATTTTTTCATTATTCGACATTAGGCCATCAGGGTATACAGTATACTATTTGATATTTGTCATGGGATTACTTAATCCTTTCTTTGATATAATAATATAGCCTCTCAGTCCCGAGTACATGCATCAGTGAATCACATATGATTATTGCAATATTCAACAAGTCAGTCCGTATTAAAATTGTAAATAAAAAATTATTAATAATATGGGATTTTAAGTATATTCATGTTTGTTATGTACCTAATACAAAACACGTGAGGTTATATTTCCAATTTGATTATGTATAGATATTATATTTGTACAAATATTTTTTAATTTTAAAACCCTACTGCATTAAATGGATTGCATTAAAATGTATAGAACCGATAACAAGGTAATTTCTCTGTAAAATAAAAAATATTTAACAAATAAAACCAATAACTTATTTGTCTGATTACTGTTACATAAAAATTATAACTTATAACGTTTAATTATTATATTTATAATATAAGACTTTAATAAGAATAAAAATTTTATACAAGTTACAACCATAAACCATTTGTCCTTATTCCTGAAGATATTATTAATATAAGATACATCATACATGTCTCATTCATTATGAAATGTATGCCAATTAAATTATGTTTAAATTATTAAGTTTGTTCGTTTTTTACCAGTTTTATACGGCCTCTAATACGAACTGTATTCATTATGTATTATATTCTGCTGTGTAAAATTATTTTTTTTTTTTTTAGAAAAGTGTATATTAACAGTAGGTTAAAAGCGCAATATTATTCAAAGAATTTCTGAGCACAATCGCTATATAATATAATATTATATTATATTATATTATATTATATTATATTATATTATATTATAAAAACAACCGGACAATGATATTATCTCTGTCTGCACATAATAGTCTATACCGCATGGGGCAATATATATTATACACATTGACAGCATATAGTTTATGTCACGCACCTGGCGAGTGCGAGGTTTGAATTATTAAAAGTAATAAAAATTATTTATAATAATATTTTCTCGGGACAAACATATAGAATTATCAGATTCTTCAATGCGACGATGGCGTATGCAAAGAAACCTGGTTTACCACCCATGAGCCTAAAATTTCACAATTATTAAACGAATACCAAAATCGTACATTTTTAACGCTTCGTAGTGCACGTCTACAATTGAGCAATAATTTCCCACCCTACCATATATAAAAAAAAAAAAAAAAAAAATAGTAATCTAGACAATGTTTTTTTTATCCACGGATATATTAATAATTAATATTTAATAATATTGTTGTTTAATTTAATTCAGAATATTGTTTCGTTTTATTTATATAACTAGTTGCACACATGCAACATCATCGGATTTTTCTAAAAACATCGGGCTAATACTTTGTAAAATGGAGATGATAGGACGAAAAATTTGATAGGTACTCTTAAAAAAAAAAAAAAAAAAATATCAACTTACGAAATAATTTTAATATTAAAACAATCATTAACGAAAATGATGTGAACGACTATCGTGTTCATCTTTATATATTTATATAAAATGTCTATAATTCTATATTATAAATAAATCATTCAGTTAGAATTTAGATGATTCAATTATAATTTATTTTTATGTACTAAGAACATTACCACATCATCAATGACAGTCAAGCATTTAGGTATGGTAGGGTCACAGAGGGATATAAATATATCATGGTAGTTCAAACACCACATATAAAACGAATATAATGAAAAATATATTATTTTTTTAATTTAGTAATTTTCAGTTCATTTTAGTATATAAGTTTTAATATTCCTACGCTGGTTATTTATTATTGTGTAAAATATTATAATAGTGTAAACCAAAAAACTTTTAATATAAATATCTCCATATATAAAAAAAAATCGAAGGATTTTTAAATAAAAAAGTCTAAAAAAACTTCACTTCATGGCAAAATTATTTTTAATATCAAAAAAAATGTCATGCTAATGTTAAAGTATAATCAACAATTACCCATTACTCTCATAGATTGTCAGATCTCAGATAAACTAATATAATTTAAGACGTCTCAAAATAAAATTACCCAGATACGCATGGAAATAACTTTTTTATAACAAAATATAAGATATAACTAAGAAAAATAAATGTATATTAAAATTAGTTTATTAAATTTAGGTACAATATATTATATATGCAATAAAATTTTGGAACCGTTATGTTAATTACTACAAAATATAGAACTTTGAATATTTCTTAAAATTCTCGTGTTTATGTATATAATTCTCGTGTATAATCTTTGATAAAATTAGTAATTTTGGGTTTAAAGGACTAAAAATTTTACTGAAGTATACACATATCATATTACTTAACATGATATCCAAATATTAGAAAATCTTAGAATCCATACAAGTATTTCTTCTTATTATTTCTCAATATTTTTACAATAAAAATTAATACAAAAAGCCAAAAAATGTGGAAAATATTTGAAAATTTTATTGAAGCATTCTGATATGTACTTTAACGTATTTCCAAAATCTTAGAAAAATTTCAAGTTTTAAATTCTTTTTATAGGTGTTTAAAGTTGGAATCTCAGTAAAATCAATATTTATATTATATTGATATATTTTACAATAAATGTTAAATAAAATTTTGAAAATTTTGTTGAAGCTCAAATACATTTTACTTAACTCAGTTCCAATTAATTGTAAATTATTATATTTACATTTTTTTTTATAGCTGTTCAAAGTATAAAAAGCAAGGGAAGGGAATAAGGAATACTGATGTAAAGAGGATAGTGTTGAATTTTAATTAACATTTGAATATAATGATAAATCATTAAAAAATAACATCTATAGCCCATAGAATAGGCAAACTATTTTATTGGTAATAAACTAATAACTAATAAAGTTAACGAAACGTAACCTAACGAAAATATAGTAATTTTTTGCGTAGATCGACTGTAGTTTTTCACACATATGGGTAATAAGTAATCACAACTATAACTAACGTGCATTTCACCAGATTTCATGCCCAATTGAACATTTTTTTTTTTCAAACGAAATAATTAGTTTATAATTATTACAAATTTGTGTGACTATTTTAGAATATGTGCAAGATCTACTTTAAAAGAAAAATTTAGAAAACGCGGTAGTACTGAAGATTTTTTTTACAACTCCCTACTGTCTATACTTACTATACCAATATTTGACTTTTCTAATTTTTTACAATAGCAAAAATTTAGTACCTACATAATTAGTACAAAATTAATTTCTAAGATAAAAAAAAAAGTTGAATAAAAAAATGTATTTACTAACGTATTCATATAAGTCATAATATAATTTTAATAATCACTTTTTGTTAATACCTAACTATTTAATTATATTTAAATTTATGATTATTTTTTTTAATAAGTCTACTTCTGTTAAAGACACAAAAATAGTTAATTATACCTTTAAAAATTTAAGTCAAAATATTATTATATAATTAAATATAGTTATTACTAAAAAGTGATTATATAAAAAAAATATAATATATTACAAAACTTATGGTTATTAATATGTAATAAAAATACATTTTTCTATTCAACGATTTATTTTCTTAGTAATTGATTTCGCACAAATATGTACTAATTATGTACCTACTAATTATTTGCAATGGAAAAAATTCGAGAAGACAATAATAATTATTATTGATAGTTTAGACTGTAGGAGTGTAGGAGATTAAAGAACATTATTATTTCAGCACTAAATCCTAAATCGTGTACAAAATTATAAACTAAAAGTTTAGTCCCTTAATGTAGATATACTACCATTCATTTAGAAGTAAACTTAAATTATTTTTGTTTTGTATTTTATGGCAATAGTAACAAAACTATTTTTCTCGAACGGAGACTATTACTATATAATTAATAATTAACTACTCATCGGCCAATTGTCATGTTTACGATCAAACACATTGTAACTATATTACAGTATATAATGATGTAGATTGTAGGTAGCATAATACTCGCGCAGTCACTTGTTACTTTGTTAAGATCTCACTCATATTGAAAATTACAATATAAATTATAACATATTATACCTACTTATTAAGAGGTACCTACTACCTGGTAGGTATACCGACTTATTAATATTAGGTATTTTTTATATAGTTTACGTTTAGTTTTAATATCGCGGAATTAACTACGCCCTAATGAAAATTGAGGAAATAAAATAAAATAATAAAAGAAACAATTCTGAGAGAAGTTCAGTAAGATAATATAGATATTAATTAAAATTTTCACATATTATTATTATAATACACACTCATTTAAATTTAGATATCAAAGTAAATGTTCCAAAATTGTAACACATATCGTCGTATGACATACCTATATAAAGTAGAAACATATGTGAATACCCAATAAAATTTTCAAGTCTCTAAGTTCAATATTTTCTGGAATATTGTAAAATATTAATTAATAACAAATCCCTCAAAATTAGAGTTATTGTAAATATATCCGATTTTTTAATAGTATTATTTTAATTTTATGTTTTTAACTAATTTATTGTTATATTTTTTTAATTTATTAAATATTATTGAGAAATCCATAATACATATATCATAGATTTTCAATTTTACTAAAATTTCGTCTTCATTAAATTTTAATAAATTCAATTAATATACTAAAAGTAACTGCTATATAATAATTATCTTATTTTCTGTATGCACTATAGTAGTTTACTTTTATAGAAACATGTAAAAAAAAATATATGACTTATATTATGAAATATATTAATTGTACATTATACAGGGGCGTATTTATGAGGGGGCTGAAAGGGCCCAGCCCCCCGAAATTTCAAGAACATCTTATATGAATGTAAAATACGTAAAACGTAATATGTTATATACTAAAATTTAATCATAACATAACGTATTATACTATACCTATAGCCAGTGGCGTATTTTCAATGTTTTTTTGGGGGTGGGTTTTGAAAATTCTTAAAATAAGACTTAATTTCATATTGGAATAAACAACACTTGCATGACGACAACAGCAAAATAACAATAAATGTGAACTTAAGGGGCCTCTCAACCAGAGGCGGTTCCAGAGACTTGGTTGGGGGGTGGGGGGGATGCCAAGTCAAAATTTTGGGATAGCTTTATAACAAAAAAACACAAATTTTTACCACCATAATTATACGTAATAATGTAATTTTGTTTTTAACAGTATACAATTTTTTTAAATACGGTCCTGGGGGGGGGCCATGGCAAGGCCATATAAACTCCATTTATTAAGGAGTTCAAAATAGGTAATTTTCATAAAATACCCACATCTCTGGGGGGGGGGGTTGAACCCGAAAACCCCAGCCGTAAATACGCCACTGCCTATAGCTATAGGTAGGTCTATCTATTATCTAAAATTAAACTTAATACTTCCCATATCGGAAATATCAAACAATAAAAATTTAATCTAGAGCAAACCATTATTAATTTTATCATGAATTTGTATATATATAATAATAATGTGTTTTTTTTTTTTTTTTTTTTTTTTGTAGGTACTTAATAAAATGATATAAATCAACATTAATTATTAGTTATTACTATATTTTATTTATAAGCAACCCCCCCCCCCCAAAAAAAATATCTAAATACGCCCCTAACATTGTATATACCTATTACATATATTTAAGGTACTAGTATATAAAAAAATATTAATTTATAAATATTAAATATAATATTATTAATATAATACATTATATAATATGTAATGTATTAAAATGTTATTTAACACATAGAAAAAACACATATCAAAGTAAAATGAATGCTTCTAATCTAAAATACTATAAACAAATATAAATATTAATTAAATATAATTTAACCTAAGGTGTATAACCATTTTTATTTTATTTTTTTTGTTTTGCATAAAAGTAATTTTTCGACTAGAAAAATAATTAAATAATTCTCTGATTTCCACAAAACATATGATTCTAGTAGAGATTGTAAAGAATATTACCTAGTTGGTACTTTCTTTAGGTAATTTTTTGAATTTCTCAAAATTGAACCTTTCTCGTAAAAAACTATAATAAAATAAAGAAAATACGAAAACATTACGGAAACTGAAATTTTGACAAAATCGATTTCAATATTTTACGATAACTCAGGAAATATTGAACTTTGACTTAAATAAAATTATTGTATTCACATAGGTTGTACATAGTTATGTACATATCACATATGTATTACATAGTTATGTAGTCGTATTATAGTAAGAAAGTTTTTTAACTTTTCGTAAAAATATATCGTAAAACTTTAAAAAATCCTTAAATTCTTATTTTTTTCTTTAATGTTTGATAAAACTGGCTATTTTGAGTTTTACGTTCAAAAAATTTTATAACTTAATTACATATTCTTGAAGTTAATTTCAAATTATTTTAAAAATACCAAATCTCAATTTTTCTTATATCTGTTTAACGTTGAAATTTTTAGTGAAATAAAAAAATTTATGATATTTTATATGGTTTCTTTTTATTATTTCTAAATAATGTTTAATAAAATTGTCAATATTGGGTTTAAAAGTTTGAAAATTTTATTGAAGCATAACCACATTATGATTAAGGTAATTCAAAATATTGTGTAAATTGAAGGTTCCTATTTTTTATAAAGCTGATTAATAATGAAATTTTTAGTGAAATCAATAATAAACTAGGTAGGTAGGTATATTATGATTTTTATGTAACTTATTTTTTTCAGTTATTTAATAAAATTGAATTTTTTTCACAATATAATGTTTTATATGTATGTACTCGTACCTTTGAAAATATAAGAAATTTGTGAAATAAAAAAATATTCCTTATAATATGGTAAAATAATAACTACTCAAGATTCAACTAATAATTAACTATTGATTTACAAATAGTAATATATTTTTTATAAATAGGTACCTAGTAAATTTTTGAAACATACATTTGTATGGAAATTTATTACTACTTATATATCTTTTAAAATAGGTACGTTTCACATTTCCCGGAATAATTAATTATCGTTTTAATATATAGACATGGGGATGACGTGGTAACAACTACCATACGTGATTCGTCGTTTATTAGTTATTACGTTGATGATAATTATTACCATGGACGTAAATAGGGGGGCTTAGGAGGTCTTAGCCCTCCCTGTACCATCTTGAGCCCTCCCTAAGATTTTCACTATATTTTAATATATACAGTGGCTGTACGATTGCCCTCCCCCAATTACACATGTGTTTGGTACAAGTACAAGACGACTGACCCTCCCTCTTTTTTTGTTCTTGAAACCATTTGGGCTCAAGCCCTATGCGTTTGAGGACCCTATTTACGTCCATAATTATTACTCTGGAAAAAACAGACCCGCCCTCTTTTTTTGTTCTTGAAGCCAGGTGGGGGCAAGCCCTATTTTCAATTATTCTCACTTATTATTAATTAAAAATTCAACTTTTAACATGCATATATATTATTACAATAATTTACATTAATACAGAAAACTAAAATTATATTATTTATTATATTATATTATTATTAATATTATATTTATATATTATTACTTAACATTAATCAAAATATTAGAAAAATCCCTAGTCTCAATTTTTTTTATAGCTGTTTAAAGTTGATATATTTAGTTTAAACGAAAATATTAAGAAAAAAATGACGAAAAAACGGCATTCACAAAAACTATAGATCTATGGGAGACGTGTGGTGTAGTCGGCGTAACATTCCCGAAAGCTACCTAGGTGTTAAGCACCGTAGCCAGTTATCGACAGCGGATGGATAACCGCCGTTTTTTTTTCTTATAGGTATATGTCTGAACTCTGAAGTCATCATATCAAAATATTACAAAATCCATAGTCTCAATTTTTTTTTATAGATGTTTAAAGTTGATTTTTTTTGTTTTTATGTCTGAAGACACTTTTACTACTCGAAATAATGCTCCGATTTTCACGAATAGCATATGTTTCCGGTAGGAAAGTGGATGTTTTTTATATTTTATTTAGGTCATTTTTCGAATTTCTCAAAATTGACCCTATGTGTTAGAAAAAACAGCAATATATTATTCAATACCTATATACATTATCTGACTGAAATTCACTCAGAATCGTTTTTTCGAATGCAATGGTTTATCATTACATTCAAATTATAAATTAAATTAAATACTATGATTTGTACAACTATATCCCTGCGGCAGGAGTATCAGCTCGTCTTTTAAAAAACAAATGTTATGAAAATGAAAAATTAAGATCTATTATATTTTACCATATCAAAGATGAGAGTAGAAAATAGTTGAAACCATGAAAAAATAAACAACAAAATTTTATCAAAAATTTTTTCATATCTATTTTAAAAGAAAAATTACCCCTTATTAGTATTAAGGGCATATATTTTACCTAATATTATATTATATGCATACAGCATACATATAAATAATATTATACTTATAGTATAATATAATATGTTACAAAACAATAAAACATGTTTTACATCGATTAATATTAAATATATTTTTGTTTTGCGCATGCAGGAACGCAGAAGAAGTGAGACGCGAAGACAATGAGTTGCAGGGTGTATCGGCACATGTGATCACTGTGGACGGTGAAGCAGTGACATCGGTAAACGGCAAACTATTAGCTGGTCACACGATCGGTCGGGATGCTGCAGACGACATGGACCAGGTATCCGTGTGTTCGTGCACGTGCGTAGGGCCAATTCAATACGATTATAATAGCGACGTGAGGCCAGGTGAACACACGACATCTGTCGTCTACAACAATCCGCCACCCGAACTACAACCCGTTCTATCAATGAAAAGAATGTCCATTTAATATATTTTGAATTGAATATTATGACACCTACAAAGTTCGTTGAGTCGGTCAAATTTTTGTTTTATTTGTGAGCATTATAAAACTTTAACATCTATTATTAATTATTTACAACAAATAATTTAATCCATTTAATATTTATGATAATTATTGGTAATTTAATTTTTAATAAATATAATTTATTATAATATTAAATACCTACTATTTAATATCAATACCTTTGCATATAATCCACTATATCTCAATTCCAATGACGTAGGTACATGGGCGTATACAAGGGTGGACAGGAGTGTCTGTTCCACCCCCATTGAAAAAAAAAGGAACTTATTATTTAATTATCAAACGAAATCATACCAAATATATATTATATATATATTGTAGGGTTTCAGACCCTAATAGCAAAAATTGCCAATTTTATCAAACATTATATATATAAAAAGATGAGCTGATACTCCTGCCGCATAGGATACAGGTGTGTGAATATAGCGTTTAATTTTAATTAGAATTTGAATGCAATGATAAAACTTTGCATTCGAAAAAACGATTCTGAGCGAAGTTCAGTCAGATTATAATTTTCGTTTGAACTAAAAATATCAACTTAAAACAGCTAAAAAAAAAAAAATTGAGATTAGGGATTTTTCTAATATTTTAGTATGATGTTAAGTAATATATAAGTATACTTCAGTAAAATTTGTGATACTGTACATAGTATATACCGTAATAAGATAAGTGATAGGTAATTACCATATTCGCTAATGTATCTTTATGAAACCAAATCTCTTATATGTTTCCATGAATTCAATACACTGACAGAAGCAAGATAGCAATTGTCAAAAATATCTGGTTATTTTTTAAGATAGTTTATTAGTTTATTAATTTCATTTTGAATATTACACATAATATCAATTTTAAAATTATAATGAACCAAACTGAACCAAACTTATATCTTATCATTTGAATCTGAATGGAACCGAATTATATAAATATTGCATCAAACCTGAACCAAACACTAAAAAATTTTAAATTTAAATATAAATTAAAATTAATTTTAATTATAGTATTTATATTAATAAAAAAAAATAAAACATGACACATGTCCTAATGATGTAACTTTATTATCATTGTCATAATATTGTCATAATAATAATTTATCAAATTAATTGTATTATTAACATTTGATTTATTGTGAGAAAATCATAGAAACAAAATTCATTCTATTATAGCTATTTGGTATAGTTATTTCATTATTTGTATAAATATTTAATTTATATTTCATAATTAACACCATAAAAAGCTTTTAGTAAATTATGAAAGGTTAAATTTTCTAACGAACTATTAGGTATATAGATCAGTTCCAATACTATAGAATTTAAATTCAATTTTTAAATCAAACACCTAGAGTTCGGTATGGTTTAGTTCGATAATCAAACATTTTATAACATCTCTCATTATAATAAAATGTATTGTACATATAAATCAAAATGTCCACATTTCATATTTTGAGCCTTATTTTTACAGTTAATATTTCTAGTGAAGTATGTTACAAGAAAATAAAAAATACATTATTACATACAATAAAATAACCATTAACCATATATTTTATATCTTTTAAAAGTTAAAATAAATTTAACTTAGATATTATAAATACATGTTGTTAAAATTTAATTTTATAGATTAGTTTAATTTAGAAAAAATATCAGTTATAACTAGAGACCGGAATTATATGCGCTAAAAAGGATTGAAATATGATGCAAATATGCATGATAATAATGGCAAAATATGCTTCAATATGCACCATAACTTTTAAAATATACACTATATGCATTACAAATTTGTGGGAAATTAAAAAAAAAATAAAATTTTTTTCAAATCTAAACTACATTTTTTATAGTTAAGTAGGTATATATCTACATAATAAAATAAATACCAATTAAGAAAATCACAATTTTATTTATTAGAAACTGTTTAAAATAGTATAAAAAAATATAATATAACAAATTTTAGTAGATTTTAACATAAGAATCATATAAAGAACATAAGATTTTTTTCAATATTTTAAAAATAAAACTAAACACAAGAGTCAAGAATAAAAAAAAACTAAAAGTAAATTACATTATTTCCACTGGGTATTAAAATTTAGTTCTTTAAAATTTTAAATAAATTTATAAACGATATATACTCATATTATATAATAAATTATTAATAAATAAATAGAACAAAATTCCTTTAATTAATTAAATAAAATAACAACACAACCATAAATATGTTAAACAAGAAAAAATTATTTTTCAATTATCAAATTTTTTCCGTGATAATTTCAAAATTCATTTTTTATGAACATAATATGCTTTTTAAATGTATAGAAGACAGAAAAGAGTAAAAAAGTATAAAAGTCTATAAAATATGCTAATTATATGCTTTAATAACAAAATATATCTTAAGCCTTCAAATATGCATTAATATGCAAAATAAAATTTGGTCTATAAAATCAGTTAGATTTGAAACACCCACATTTCAAACACTCTATATCGAGCATATACTTAGTATGAATATGCAATTGCACACAATTCTGGTCTCTAGTTACAACAAATTACCTAAAACAATAAATTTATATTTGAAATTTATGTAGTGAACAGTTAAAGATAATAAATTTTAGGCATAAATGCAGTTTAGTACCTAGCTTTTTCACATTTTTTTTTCTTGGAATATATGTAGGTAATTTCTTACACTAAAAACAATGTTAAAGTCAGATTTTGGGGGTCAGACTTACTTTAGAAGTTAGAAGAAAAAACTTCATTTTTTAAACGATGCAATAACTTCGTGAATTTTAACTTTTATTGACATTTTTTTTTTTTTTTAATACGTATAATTGTATACATAAAAGAATAGTGCAACCCAAAATTGAATATCATACTTACTTTTCAAGTTATAAGCAATAACTTCATTTTTGAATTTATTTTTAAACAACACTATAAATTCTTTAAAAATCAAAATTTTTGAACTTTTTTTTTTCATTGTATTTGTTATTAAATTTTGTAGTTTTGATACAATCAGAATTATCCTACCGTTATTTCATTTTGAGTTATTCGTAAAAAACTTAAAAGCAATTTTTGCATGTGCATAACACTAACGGTGCCGCCCGACGTGAAGATGTCCCTCATCATTCCACTTTTTTTTTTACACACTTTTGATATTATAATACATATTAGTAAGGCTAGGATTTTATTGTAAATACATAATTTTAATACATATTTTTAATGGATGTATATAAATGAAATATGTCTCATATAAGTCTCTAAATTTGTCTCAAGTTATGCTTATTAATTTAAAATCGTTTTAAAATTACACATTTTTACATATTTTGAAATAAATTGCATTTGTTACATATTTCTTAAAAGTTAGATAAAATTATACAATAATGTATGAAAGTACAAATTTATTATTTATTAAATTAGGGTTATCTATATTGCTTTTCAACAAAGTAATACTTTTGTGACATATTATGAAGAAATAGGAGAATTAATACAGACAAAATTAAAAAACGTATTGGATAAAAACCGAGGTTTTAAAAAAGTTCAATTAATAAAAAATATACATTACGGAGTTTCGTGTGAAATAGAAGATATAGGATTTGATCCCTAAGATATTAAAAATATGAAATAATATGCTCCTATTCTTCATTCTATTCTATTCTATTCTTCATTTCTCTATTCTTTATTTACTTCTGTTGAAGTTATAAATCTATTTTAAAAGACAACCATAAATCATTTACTTTTCATTGTAACTATGACAGAAGAATTAGGTGAATAATATTATTTAATTTTTAATTTCTTTGTATTAATTTATATTTGTATTTTTTTTTTTTGTTTATTACATATTTTTAATTTTTTTATACATATTTTGAATAAATTACCCACATATAGGTATATGAAAATATTTTTTATTTTTAATTACATATAAATCCTAGCCCTACATATTAGGTACTATCCGCACCAGTATCAAAGATGGTTTAGGTTTTAGATAATAGTGTATATGAAAAATGTGAGCAAAGGATTTAAAGAAAAAAAATGTCGATAAAAGTTAAAATTCACAAAGTTATTGCACTTTTTAAAAAATGAAGTTTTTGTTTCTAACTTTAAAAGTAAGTCCGACCCCCTAAATTTGACTTTACCGTCATTTTTAACATAAGAAAAATGTATTCCGAAAAAAAAAAATTGAAAAAAGCGACTGGGAACTAAACTGCATTTATACAAAATTTTATTACTTGAATAATATGAGATTATAGCTAGGAGTTTGCATATCTTCTTCTCATTTATGAAGTAAGTTCATCTCACATAGACTGAATCCACAGTTAAACAATGAAGTTTCATCAACTCTGTTGTTGGGCTACTCTCCACGTCAAATTTTAAATACGGCTGAAAAAATATTACAATAATCATAACAGTAAAATTCTAAATACTCTTTATAATCTATATTAAATTAAATATTGTTTAAATGTATATGCTTAACAAATAATTTGGGTAATTTGAAAGATTCTTAATATACCCATTGGATTAGTAACCCACTTACTTAGATAGTTCGCTAAAGCATGATTGATAAAACTAGTTGATTTTGATTTTCAATTGATTGAAAACTAGACTAATAGTATAAAATATAGTGAAGAGCTTATGGGTTTATTAAATGCTTAGTTCTTACTATATTTATAATAATTTTTCTACAATAATAGAAATATATTAAAACGAAGTCGGAGATAAACACTTAAATTACTATTAATCTAGGTATAAGTTTAATGTATATTAGGTACAACAAAATTTAAAAAAATAATAATAATAAAGATCTCTAAACTGTGCAGTCACAGTAATTCACACCAACTATAAACATAAATGCGAGTGTCTACAGTTAACATTTAGTTTTAGTACAGAAACTATTCATTAATAATTAAAATATATTAACACAAAACCAACAAAAATTCACACTATTATTCTACAATTTTTAATTCATTTTTTCATTCAGAAAAGTAAAAAGTTGCTAAAAAAGTAAAAACCTTCTATTTTGTTATCATTTTATCAATATGACAATATCAAATTTTAAAATGTTATCTTAAAAAGTGACCACGGTATAGAAGATAATCTATACCGTTGGGTGACTATCATTTTATCAAAAGAAACCCGATTTTTAACCAATAACCACAAACCATGTTTTTTACGGTATCATGAAATCATGACGTTGATAGCATTTAGCCATAGATAAGTATTAAGTATATAGCTTTGGGAGCTCTTAAATTTTTAACGTATTTATTCTGAATTTTTATTTTTTATTATCAAGTATTTAATTTTTTGGTTATTCGTGTTTAATAATTGAAATTGATTGTTAAAATTTTATATTAAATTTGAAACTAGGTATTTTATTACTTTTTATTACTGTAGTTAATATTATAATTTATAATAAAAAATGGTGAAAAATTTAGATTATAACTTACTAACTTAAAACCTTGGAAGTCTTTCAGTTTATGGTTCTAACAGTCAACATTAGTTTCTAA
Source organism: Tetraneura akinire (assembly GCA_021307375.1). Taxonomy (NCBI): domain Eukaryota; kingdom Metazoa; phylum Arthropoda; class Insecta; order Hemiptera; family Aphididae; genus Tetraneura; species Tetraneura akinire. Next base: position 2,383,362 of record JAIUCT010000015.1, read on the forward strand.
ATCCTTGCCAGTTGCCAATACATTGTAATTATTATATTATATTACATTACAATATTGTCTAAATGCGACTACCATTGACTTTCGTCTCACGTTATTGTTAATATATAAAAAATGTTTCTTTCCTAGATACCTATTATTCATGGCTACCTGCAATGTGGACGTACATTTATCAGATATTATGACGCCTCAATCGTTTTCTAATTTAATTGCAACACTCATCAAATATTTAATTTACGAAAAACAGCTTATCCCATATCCATATGATCGAATGAAATTGTATTTAGAGAAATACAAAAATGTAAGTATAAAAGTAAGTTAAATTTTTATATTATTTGTATTCATAATAATTTATATACTCATTGTAACCTACTTATCAAATTTAATTATTGCAGGAAAATAATAGCTGTATTAAAAATAATAAATACAAATTAGAATCAGATAATTACTATAAGAAAGTTTCAGAAGCAATAAACACTCTAGAAACTGTTTTTCAGGTAATTAATTACTAGGTATAATTGTACTTGGTGTATATATATATATATAGAAAAAAATGAATTACTATACCTAATATATTTGTTTTAGTGTATTGAAAATGAATTCATTGGTTGCGTGAAAAATCATATAGAATCAGTTGTCATATTAATTGGATCTAATATACTTAATCCATTAACAGTATTCAATATAAATGTACCAGAATTAAATTATACACACAGCGAAAAACATGATTTTTCTAGACAGCATATAGATAGTGTATTTAAGTAAGTTACACATTTTTAAATAAATATTAAATATATGTAGGTACCTATATAAAAAATTATGGTAAAAAATTTATATTGTATGTTTGTTGGTTTCAAATGAAAATGAAAATGAATTATTATTGTTTACTAATTATATAGACTAATTAAAAAAATATTTTTAAAAACTTTGATTTTCTGAAATACATAATTATATACTGTGTAAAGAAATGATCAGTTAGACTAGTTAGGTATTAATGTGTAGTAGACTATCAAAAAGTGAATATATCATTATATTTGATAAACATGTTAAATTAAATGTATAGTTATTAATCAGATTTTACATTCTCTGGTATTATTTTATCCCAATAATATTTCATGTTTGAGTTAGATCAGCGTTTGTCAAACCGTGAGAAGTTTTTTTATTATACAGATTGTAAGAAATTTATGTTTTTTTTTTTTTTTTTTTTTGTTTGTATAGACTATAGAACTATAATAGAAGTATAAAGTAATATAAAAATTATTATGGGAATTATTATGATGGGTATTCGCAAAAATATGATGATAAAGTCATTACTCAGCAACTAGTTGTCTGTAAAATTTCAGTTATTCGTCACGCTGTATCATTGCTGGCTTGTAATTTTAGTTAATGTTTTTTAAAATTTTTTGATTCTGTAAATGTAAAATTATGTTGGTTGCAATAGATTTTTGGAAGAAAATTTGGGTGCGGTCCTAGTAGGTTGAGAACACTGAGTTAGATTATAATGCATTTGAAATATTTTGTGTATAACATAATAACGTAATACAAATTACACATAGAATCATCAAATTTTGTATTAATATTACTTTTCAAAGTATCAATTTAATTAATAATTATTCTTAATGCTCACTTATAATAATTACTCAGGTTAACAATGATAATTTAAATACAATTTTAAATGGTAAGAAAAATTTGAATTATATTTTTACTGTTTATTTATTACCTTAGTATTAGTTGGGAGTGTTATGGCTATTATTAATTCTTGACCGTTTATATCTAGTCCATAGACATTATACTATTAGACTAGCCTTACTAGCCTTTATTAAATATTTTATGCGATATAATCATACATAATTCAGTGTTGCAGCATAACTTGGTGTCAGGTATGCTAGTTTGTATAAATACTATTATGAAAACAATATTGTATTTAAAAAAATGTACTTATTTATTACATAAATTGATAAAATATGTATGTTATTATAACAAGATATAAATTTATATAGACCTATATGTATAAATATATAAAATAAAAATACACAAATTCTTTTGTTGAAAATAAATAACAAATAATTTAATTTAATAGATATAAATTCTAAATATATATATATATATATATATAATTAATAGTTAATGCTATTGGTTTCATTCTGACCATTACATTTTATAATTTTTAATATTTTAATAATAATAATTTGAAAAAAACAAGTCTGAGTAATTTTTATTAAAATAATAATTATATAAGTACTATAACAACATTTTATAATTTAATACATAATTTTAACTAAATAGAATATTTATATTAAATTTTAACATATTTTAAATTGAATATATATTTATTTCTATTGTTAAATAAAAAATAAATAATATTATATTGTTTTTTTTAACCCATTATGGAATATAATAAAATCGTACACCAGTTGTATATTCAAATAATTCATATACACTATAATCGAGTGTTAGATATAAGAATAGAATACGATAAGAAAAGTAGCTGCCGGTAATATACATTTGTCACTTAGTCAATAGAAAACACCCCAATCTTTAACCGCAACAATCACTCATGTAGCTGGTCTAGTAGTATAAAGTCAATGGTCTAGTCACCGTCCAAATTATATTACTTAATACTTATAATTATTTTAATAACTTCATATCATTTTTTTATAATCTATAATGAAGAATTCTATAACTTCTATACTAAACCAAATAAATGATTAATATTTATGTATATTTTTTTGTTATAGGAAGATTTTAAATAATGATAAGTTTAATGATATATTGACATCAAATATTTTGATTGAAGCAAATTTATATTTGATGTTTAAAGTGAAAGAAGGACAAAAAATAATAAATGATTGGTGTGTTCCTAAAGAACATTTTCATACCTTTCGAGGTAAGCAAGTGATTTTAAAATTTGATCAACCAGTAAATGTAATGAATAATCAAAAATATGAATCTTATTGTGTACACGACTGTTTGGATTTTAATATTTTTGTTGACTTAGACAAAGAAACAAATGACCAACCTACATATAATAATAAAATGAAAAATAAAGTTGATTGGTATTTAGGGAAATATTTTATATCAGGTTTTAAAAATTATAAATTTAATGGTATACCAATCTCAGATATTTGGTTAAACCCACAAATTATTGATAAAATGGTATTATAATTTAAATAAAATTTGTGTTTTTTTAGATAATTGTATTTATTTTATTTTTTCAATATTTATTTAAATTAAATATAAAATAATAATTATTAGTTATCTCATTTATTGTAAATCATTTTTGTAAGATATTTGAAAAATGTAAAATAAATAAATTCATAATAAATTGTTTAAAAGTATTTTTTCCTATAAAACTTCCTTATATTAATAATTAAATTATATTCAATATTGACTTCATAAAGTTTGGGAACTTACTCTAGTAGTCTTATTATATTTAGGCATTAAGTCACAGATATATTTATATTTTAATTCAGTGATATCCTTTTTAAAACCAAGGCTGTATATACATGGAGATATTAAAAAAGAAATGAAACTAGATTTTTGTTAAAATTATTATTCAATTATTATTTTATAATAAAAGATTTATGAAGATTTATGTCTATACATGTCACTACTCAAAATTTTATGATTTGTGAAATATTTTGTGAACAAAGAGTGATTCTAATAATGATATTACTGTATTAAATGAAAGTTTAAAAAATTTTGGGTACTTATATTTCAAAGAAATATTGATACAATATAAAATAACATAGAATATTTTATAGTTATATAAAATATAACATTTCTCCACTTCTCTCAGAAATATTTTACACTGATTTTTAAATGAGAAATATAAATATAAACTGATTTGACTTGACAATCAAGTAACTTGTAAAGTTATAATTTATTACTTATATGTAACTCAGTGGCGCCGAGATTCATTTCAAATCGTGTTGTGAAATTACACATTTTTTATGAACACCCAGTACCTAAATTTGTTTTATAGAGCCAGATATACAACATCTTCATATATTTACTAATTATATCTAGATGAACAAATTAAAACTTGCAAGACAAGCACCAACTATAGTCTCTGTGACTTTTCGTAATCTATATAAATATAAAATATATCTCCGTGTGGCTATACTTACTACTCTTGTAAACTAAATATATTACACGTTATACCAAGTAAGTATTATCTTATTAAATTCAACATTAAAAATAAGCCTACGGAAACCACCACAAAGCATGTGTTGTGATCGCAACCCTTGGATATGGGACTTGACACCACTGATGTAACTGATTAGTAACCAGTAACATTATCTATGATATTTTATTTAATTATATAGATAATGTTTTAATGTGGAAAAGTGTGTAATTTAAGTAAAAAATTAGTTTCTTATGAACTTCCATGTGTATAAATGACTTAAAATTAAAACTTAGTCATTAAATATTATATATTATACATTAATATTATACATTATACAGTAGAAACTTTTAGTAAAGATAAAAAAATATTTGATTTACATAGACTTGATATTCAATTTATAAAAAGAAGAGATGATACTCCTGCCGCAGAGATACAGGTGTGCAAATCATAGTGTTATTTTTAATTAGAATTTAAATGCAATGATAAATCATCGCATAAGAAAAAACGATTTTGTGCGAGGTTCAGTCAGATAATGTAGGTATTGATTAAAATTTTGACATTTTTTTATTAAATATTTAAAACGCATAATTTTATCACACATGTAGGGGACCATATAGATACACATACGAGTATAGTACATAAATGTAATATAAACCCTATAAAATTTTCAAGTCTTACAATATAAATGCTCATAAAATCCCTTGTCACCTAAGTGCCCATATCTGACAGAACTTTGCTCAAAATACAATCCTCTTCAGTGATGTATTCAGGGGGAGGGTACATGGGGTCTGGACCCCTCTGAAATTTTTAATTACTGTTAAATATTAACTGATTATATTATAAAATAATTTTATTATTTAATTATTATTATTTAGAGAATTAAATAATATAATTTTAGTTTTCTGTATTAATGTAAATTGTAATAAATAATAATGTATGCATGTTAAAAGTTGAATTATTAATTAATAATAAATAAATGGGAATAATTGAAATAATTTTTGACCCCCCCCCCTTCTACAAAAAATTTATTTTTTGGCTGTTTTTTATTACTACCCATACCAATGCCATATTGTACATCAATAAGTAAAACAGTAGCCGAATAACGAGTTTCTTTATCTTTCATTACCAACTTTAAACTTATAGTACCTTTTTACAGCTGTAACTCTTCCCTTCATTTTTAAATTTATTAATACCTTTTAATTTATATTATTTTTATTAATTATAATTTATAATGTCTTTTTTATTACTTTTATAAATTGTATTATAAATTAATATTTTACCTAAAAATTAACTAAATATTAAAATTGTAATAAACTAGGTAGGTACTTATTAATAAAAAAATTTAACTAATACATTAAAATTATATAATTCTGATTTTAATCAAAAATATAAAAATTTTCTTATATAGCATGAAATAAGAACTAACCATTTTTGAAAGAGTTAAAGTTAAATAGTTGCTACAATTTTCATGCATGATGTATGGGCCGCATATGTGCTTGTATCCCCCTCGATTTATACCTAGTTGTGGCACTGTTAAACATATGTTATTCGTCAAAATCGTAGCATTATTTGAGTCGAAAATGTGCTTACATGAATATTGAATATATATATATAAAAAGACAAATCATCAGTGTTGGGACCAAATAGCTAAAAATTTATCTAGGTAGGTACAGATAAAGATAAAAAATTGGAACTTTTTCTATATTAAATTAAAGATAATTAATTTTTTGTCTAGATAAATGTTAGATAATTTATTTTAACTATAAAAATAATTGTTTAAAAGATATGAAATTAAAAAACTTTTATATAGCATATATTATATACCTAGGTACATAATTATTTTTGTGAATGTGTATTAGTAAATAATTTATAAATTATTATTTAATTATCTTGTCAATTTGTATCTTATAATGTACCTACTTTTAAAATTTATAATTTGATTTATTATCTATTTTTTGATTATCAATAAAACCGTACTTAACAGAAAATAAATAAAATATTTTATAAATATTTTTTTTTTTTTTTTTAAAACAGAGAAAGGTATGTGATTTATATTAATAAACAATATAATATTTTTAACATTTAAAACAAAATAACTAATATTTTAATTTATAAAATTATAAAAGAAAGAAAAATAGTTTTTAATTGAAATTAGAAATATTTAAAAACTATGAATTACAAAAAATAAATGAACTGTGACACTCCTAATAAGATTAACTCTCCTTTGACATTTAATATATGTAAAATTTAAGAAAAAAAGTTGTTCATAAAATAGTAATAAGTCATCTCATGGCAATTAAAATAATTAAACAATATTTAAAAATAAAAAACAAAAATATTTAATCTCAATAAAAGTAATTGGAATAATTTTTATCTCATGTGATATTTATTATATATTTATATAAAATATTTAATTATGTAATTTACCTGTATGTGTAATGTGTATAGGTAATTGGGTAATTTTTATAATTACAATTGAATATAATTATATAAAATATATTAATTATAATATAGTTAGGTAGGCAATGTGTTTTCTATGGTTATTTAAACATTGACATTGTCGCATCAATATTATTCTTCATACTGTGTATGTCATTGTAAAATGACATCATTATTATATTAGGTACGTATCATTATAATGCACTGTCTTTTTTCCATTTAAAATCACAGTACAATTTAAAATACATCGAAGAGCAAGTCGTCAACCTTGCAGCGCTGTATTGTACTGTGTATGTGACATATAATTACATTTTTAATTTCTGTCAATAGTTCTATGATTATTTTTAATTAACCATTTATGAATTACTTATAACGTTATAACTCATGTTATGATTTGTATTATTAATTATTATACACATTTAAAAAAATAAATATATATATTTTATCTTTTGGAAATTATTGTTTACATAATATAAAAAAAATTATATTCATAAATCATAATATTACTTTAAAATTAGGTACTTAATCTTCCTTATATTTCCATAATCTGGCTATCAACTAGTCTACGACACTTGCAATTATTACATCGTGTACAATATGGTAATTTGGTGAAATTTATATCACTTCAGTGTAATATTCATTCATTTCGATTAGCATAAAATTCTACAGTAGGTACCTATTTAAATTTTTTAAATGTTTTAGATTTTAGAAGAAAAAATTAAATTTACCAGTTTTATATTTAGACTCTTAAATAATAGTATTGGTTATACTTATAATGAATTTTTAAAACATTTAAATATAAGATTTACAATATAAGGTTTTACAATGATAAACCATCGCATTCGAAAAAAGTATTTTGAGTGAAGTTCTGCCAGATATGGGCATTTAGGTGACAAGGTATTTTTTGAGAATTTATATTGAACTTAGAGACTTGAAAATTGTATAGGGTGTTCATTTATGTATTATATGTGTACCTATATATGATAAAATTAAATTTTTCGTTTTAAATACTTAATAAAAAGTCAAAATTTTAATCAATTACATTATCTGACTCACTTTGCTCAGAATAGTTTTTCCTAATGCGAAGGTTTTCATCATTTAAAAGAGATGGGATGTAAATTGATAATTCAGGTTAATAAAAAACATAAACTATACTATCATAGTAAAATAATTTAGTCTTTAAAATAGGACTAAAAACATTTATTAATAATAATTATAAATTAATAATAAAAATCAATAAAATTATTTTTAATGTGGATTTAAATAATACCTAAATAAAGTTTGTTAATTTAGCAAAAAGTAAATTTTAATATTTTAATGAGATTACAATTTATAATTATAATTATTTATAAAAATAATATTATAATAATTTTGCATTACTAAATATAAAAATTTCATGAAATATTTATCAATATGTTTTTTTTATTAATAACGTATTAACATATACAAACATACAATAATTGTATTATCATAATTAAGTAGTATATCTTTAAAATTAAATTAATATTAAATATCAATACTATATAGAACAAAACAAGTATAATAATCATTTAAATGATAGTATACTTTTGTAATGATTCTATAAACCATGAAATATGAAAAGTTTTTATATGTTCCATGTTATACTTTATCAATTGAGGAGAATCTTTAATATATAATATTACAGTGGAAACATGAATCATATTTTTATTGTTGAAACAATGATATGGTTTTAAATCAATAGGGCAAGCTTCTGCATCAGGCATACATGATAATAATTTTCCTCCAGACATAATAACCAGCGTTTTCAATTGCTCCAGAGAAAACTGTTTCCATCCAGAAATTCCACCATTAATATGCACACTAATGCCATCAAATAATTTTGGTAACTAAAAAAAAATATTATAGGTTAGGTATAATGTGAGAGTATATTTATTCATAAGTGTTTAACTTAATATCTAATACAGTGGTTCCCAAACTGTGCTCCCCGGAGCCCTTGACGCTCCGCAATTGTACCTCAAGGGCTCCGTTCGTTTTACTATAAAAAATTTAATAATATGACAATTATTGATCGTTATTTAAAGCAACGAGAATATAATAAATTATTTTAACAAGATTCCGTAAAATAAAATATAATTCTCACATTAAGAACTCAGATATTTCAAAAAGTAACATATGTAGAATATGTAATAAGAAAGCTTTCGAAAAGACTCCGCGACAAAAAGTATTGCTGATCTAATAATTAATAATTTGTAAAACTTTTAAATTAATTGTTTGTTATAAAAATAATTGATCATTCATTATAATTATAAATTTTATACAATATTATATTTTATTATATTTCTTGAACATGTTGTTAGTAGCAGATGAGTAAATTAGTTAAAAACACATAAAATTATGATAATATGTAATATTATTACATTATATGATTTGGCTATATGTATAATTAATTTTGAGAAATTTATTATTACTAGGGCTGGGATTTTAATGTCCTTAAAAATCGCAAAACTTCATACTAGTATATTAAAAAAAAAAATTATAAAATTATTCTTTATTGTTACACTGAATTACGAGAGCATGCTTCAGGTATTCAAATATAAAAACGCCTTTCTGTTGTCCGCAAATAAGTTTTTGTAAATAAAGAAGCTCTTTTCTATATCTACTGAAGTGATAGGTGAGTCAATTGAGTATAATTTATATAATATAAATTTAATATATTAGAACTGTAGATAAGAAATAATCCATTTCGGTCTTCAACTATAGTTAACATATAAACATTTTATATTGTTATAAATCTAAAATAAAATTTTAAATTTAAATTTAAAATTCAAAAATGATCTAAAACCCCTAAAATGACGTAAAAAAAATGAGAAATATGACCTTAAATTTAAAAATTGACAAAAAATGCAAAATAAAATTTCTTATTCTAATTTAAAAATACCTAAAACATATTTCTAACAAAACAAGCATCATACAGAAAGCTTCAGAAAAAAATGCAAAGTGCATCAAAATCCCATCAAAATATTTTTTATAATAATGCAGGATATTTGAACTGTAAATTTTTTTTTTGGTGTTCACATAATAATTAATATTCACTTAATATATGTGATACAATTTTGGAACTTTCATTTGAATTTAAAATTGTAATTATTTTATCGGATTGAACTTTGTTTAGAATTGTTACTTCATTAATTTTCAATTCATATTTTTAATCATAATAGAACATTCTTTCCACACCTGTATAAGGTTTTCTTTTTAACATTATTGTAAGATAATAATTTTATTTACAATATTTTCATTAGTAATTAGTTTATTTTAATTACTGAAAAAGATTTTATACTCTATTATTAATTTTACATATCATTTATCAAGATTAGAATTATGTCCATAAATAATCAATGTAAAATAGTAATAAAAAATAGTAAATTAAGTATTTTTTTTTTACCAGTTTTTGTTGGAACTTTTGGAATTCTATGGATTTAAAACAATCAACAAAAGTTGTGGTTCCATTAACTTCATAAAGTTTGTGGTTTTGAATTTGATTTTCATTTACTGAATTAATAATCCCTATAAAATAAATATATATCTATATTTTGTATATATATATAATATTCATATAAATTATTTATAAAAAACTAAAAAATATATTTGTTACAAAAAAAATAAAAAATAAAATGTATTAATTTTCACGGATATACAATTCAACGTTCAGTATTATAAATTTGTTTAAATGTTTTTATGAATTGAAATATTATTTTCGGTTATATCAATGTCATTGTTTGTGGTCTGACATCTTCAGGGTGTATAGTGCATGTCTGACTGTCATACACTACACATTCTGAATCCTGCAATGACTTTGAAATAAACTACAAATAACCACAACATGGATATATCTTATAAAAGTTTTTAATTAAGTAATTTAAATAAATGTTTAATATTGATATATTATTAAATAACTACATATTTTCTGTATTTTTATATATTATAATTATTACTTTACAAAAATATTTTGTTATAAGACAATATATTTAGTAAAATTTATGTTGATTAATAAATTTTAATTATTGACATATAGGTTACACATAATTTTAGATTTTGAGCGTAGCGAAGAATGTATTGGTTTTACAATGATGTGTGTCTTTTTTTTATGTAATGAATATGTTAAATGAAAATTATAACATATTGAAAAATTCAAAATATTTTGTAAAATATATATGTTCAAATTATATAGGTAATGTTATTTTGCAGTGTTATAATACAGGTTATTCTTATGAAATTTAAAAACATAAATGAAAATAAAAATGTAAATTTATTTATTGATACTCACAACTTGTATTAACTATAGATATTCCATTAGCTATGGCAATTAAATTTTCAATGTTTACATCACATGTATTATTTTTCTTTTCTGGTACAATTATATGAGTCACTCGTGTATAATATTTATCATATCTATTTACATAAACATTTTATATTAATATATCAATAGTGTATTAAAAATAACAAAACTTCTGACAAATATAAATATTAAAAATTAATTTTAAAAAAAATCACTTTTCTATTTAAACCTATTAATACTTATTAAAGTAAATTGTCATTTATAAACTTAAATATATTATTATCATAATTGGTTATCTAACAATAAAATATAACTTACAAAATATCTTTAACCAATTTTAAATTAAATTGTTCACAAAATTTTTTTACAATTTTCTTGTCCAATATTATATTACTTAAAAATATATATATTTGTTCTGGTACGTAATTGTGTTTATTTTCTGGGAATTTACAAGAATCTTTTTTAAATTTCAATAATTCTGACCACTTTTCTTCATTCATACGTCTATAATAAAGAAATAATTATATATATTTAAATATTAATTCCAATGCATCTTAATTTATATATTACAATAAAATTAGGTATAAAAAATGCAAAATATAGTTCAACACTTTTAGTCATATTTTATTATTAGTGAATTATTTAAAAAAGCAAACTAAATAATGAACCAATTAGATTCTCTATTAAAACATACATTTATGACTATCCAAATCTTAACATATTTACCCAAAAGATTATTTTCATATTTTTAAAAACACAAAAATCATACAACAAAAACAAAAATATAAAAAATGTAGAAGAGTATATCTTAAAACACACAAAATTATCAGCTTAGCATACTTAATTAACCTTTGAGCAGGCATGCAGTTTTTAGAAACACAAGAGCCATGGGGTAATTTTTTACCCCACAATAAAATTGATGATTATTTTGATATTTATTGAAATTTTCTTTTTACAACATTTAGTATGATAAACATATGAGTAAGTGTTATAAATTAAATTGGCATTCATGTAGCAGGTGATCTACTGCAGTAGAATGATCTGCGAATTTAGGACGAGTGATCTACGTACAAATAAAAAAAAAATTTTTTTTTTAATAGTATAAAACACATAATATTTTTTATTACGAGTACGTCATAATATTATAAAATTCGTCAAATATAAAAAAATAATACAAATTTTAATTACGAAAATATAAAATATATATTATATTATATGAAAAAATAATAATATAAATTATATATAAGAAAGTGCAGTACAAATAATATTTAAATGAAATAATGTAAGTTATTTTGTTAAAAAATATGCATATATTACATATAATATGCTATATAAAAATTTTTATATTGTTACATAGCACGTTATTCCCGCCGACCCTTCAATTGTAGATCACCAACTACACCTAAAACGAAGTAGTAGATCACCTGCTACACGAATGCCATTAAATTTTTTATGAATCTCAATATTTTTGGTAGTTCTTATAAAAAAAGATTAGATGGGTACAAATTATATTTTTAACTTAATCAACTAAAATCATGAATTATTATATAAAAATAATACATATTATATTATGTAGTCTAAAAATTAAAAATATAATAAACTAATATAATATACAACTATAAACAACAAAATCCATCAGCATAAAACAATCAATACATGTCTCTACATGGTGATTGCGGCATATTAGTTTTACACAATTCATGCAAAAACACAAATTGGCTGAATGCTAAACACACACTAATAGAAAAAATATTTGGAAATACTCAGTAACTATTAATAAACTACATTTAGGAAGGTTCACACAATCACACAATCACAAAATTACATATTATCTTTAATAATAAACTAGATATTATGGTAACAAAAATGCACGGAGTCATTAATTACACGCGCGTCTGCTCAAAAGTTAAAATTTGTACGCATTATAATTTAAAACAATATGCTTAATAAATATTTATAAAATAATCATATTTCTACAAATTCACAAAAAATTTCAACTATTGAAAAAAAAATTGGGAAATTTAATTTATTAAGTACTTTACATTTAGGTTAGGTATAAACAGAACAATTTTTAAATCTATAAGTATAATATATCATTTTTTATAAAATAATCAAAATTAAGTTAATTAAATATATGTGAATTTCTTTCTGTGAATTTGATTAGTTTCCTATTTTTTTAGTAGTTTTTATATAGTTTAAAAAAACTATTACAAAAACTAATAAATGTATTAAATAAAGTACCAACTAAATTATATCCTCCACCAAACATATGCTATATTTGTGATAATTGAGCTAAAAGTTTTCATACATAATAAATAAATAAAAAACAAAAATAATAAAACCAATAGATTTCTTACTTCACTTAATCTATAAATATCTAATTGTTCAGCTTGAAATAAATTTAATAATATAATGTATATAAGTAAAAGTGAATTAGTTTCAGACATATTTTTATTACTATGATTAATTCTTACTGTTTATTTTGTTCAGAAATGTATATAAATGTTGTATCAGCTCCATTTTCCATTAATAATGTTGCTATGTCAAATTTATCATACTTAATCGCTGTTTGTAATGGAGTTTCATACTCATATCCAGGAACATTTATATTTGCACCATATTTAATTAATTCCTTAACAATATCTAACTGTCCCGTTTTCACTGCCTCATGCTGTAAAAACATGTGTAAAAATAGTTGTATACCTAATGGATACTAAAATAAATTTTGAAACTAATACCATAGGGGTCCATCCAGCATTATCTTTTATATTTGGATTAAAACCATGAACAAGCAATGAAATGACTGCATCCAAATTCCCCTAAAATATTTTGCATAAAAATTAAATAGGTATACAATTTTTAAAATTAAAATTCTATAAACTCGAAATATTATACTATTTTGATTAATTGAATTAATGTAATTAAAAAAATAATATTTATATAACTAATAAACTAAAATTAATGTTAATTATTAATATACAAATTTATTATTTAAAATCACAATATTTATTTATAATTGTAAATCTACATTTAAATAATTTAGTTACTAATTATTGTACTTCATCAAAACATAAAATAAATATTATTCGACTAGACAAAGATTATTTTTATACTCATAAATATAAATACTCAACTAAACTCATCTTGAATCAAGTATTCAACTAAACTAAATGTGAATCGAGTACTTCACTAAATTTGAATGTTATATTGAAAAAAAAATGTAAAAGCTATAAACACCTCAAAATATACTTAAATAAATATATTTTAAATTAAAATACTAATCATTTGAATTTATAAATATAGATTATAATTGTTTATAGTATTATTATAATGGTTTTTATTAACCTTGGTCCCAAGCAGCCATACAATTTAGCTAATTTACTGATTTTTTAATACTTGGAAATTTTTAAGTATTAGACATTCTCTGCATACTTGATTGCATCAATAAAACAATACTCACCCAACACTATAAATTAATAAAATAATTATAACTATAATTACTAAACTAATAAAGTAATAAACTATTAATACACAATGAGAAATTCTAATTGTTTAATCACTTTTATTATGTACATTTTCTCAAGTTTTAAACATTCTATAAAAAATTACCTACTCACTATTTAATTAGTAATATAACATCACATTAAATATTCAAATCTTTTAAGAAATAATAAATTTTATTAAACAATAAATAAAATTGATTTTGCTCAATGGTTCAACTTGATAATATGGAGTCCATGAGAAAATTTTCACAGTAGGGCCCTACTTAAAAAAAATAAAATTAACATTTCTTGAAATTAATACAAATTTATATATTTACTGTACAATAAAAAAATATTAAGTTGTATGATAGATTAATATTTTAAATTTATTGCATTTTATTCATACGTATAAATAAGATTACACAGAAATATATTACCTATATAAAAAAAAATTATTATTTATAGTTTAGATAGTGGGCATTAGGCATTGATGTTTATGATACGCATTAAGCATATTGTAGTTTTTTCTAGACATGTGGCACAAGTATTTTATATAATATAGCTATTATATAGTTTTCTCAGAACTATACTAACTGTAAGAACTTACTAAGTGTAAGCGTTTGTTTAAGATTGATTACCAATTATACATAAAAAAAAAACAAAAACAATGCTGTCTCATGATCCCTCTTTTTTTTGGAAGTTTACCAGGGACCTTAACCAAAGCGCTTCTATTCCTTCTACTTTGCATTTCAATAATGAATCGGGTAACTCTCCTGCTGATTCAGCTTATCTCTTCTCCAAGTATCTTTCTTCGGTGTATTGTGTTACCCATCTCTCTTCTTCGGAACCCCCCAAGCATTACTTTTACCCATACGACCTTCCCTCTAACTGCTATTTCACTCTTAATGACGTCAAATGATGCTCTTTCTTCGTTAAAAAAACATCTTTTCCAGCGGTCCTGATGGTGTTTCAGCGTGTCTGCTGTATAATTACCGGGACTTAATTGAGTTTCTCTTATTTTTACTTTTTAGGCACTCCTTAGATGAGGGAATTTTTCCTTCAGTATGGAAAATCTGTGCAATTATGCCTGTTCTTAAATCTGGCTTATAAATATCACTTATTTCCAACTATCAACCTATATCAATTCTTCCACACATCGCCAAGCTTTTTGAATCAATTGTATACTTTTTTATTAAAAGGAGTCTCAATCATGTAATAATTGATGATCAGCATGGTTTCAGGCCAGGTAAATCTACCATCACCAGTAGTCTGGTTTTTACCACATTCATAACTGAGAGTTTTGAATCTGGTTGCCAAGTGATGCAGTTTTCTTTAATTTTAAGGAAGCTTTTGATAAGGTTGATTATTGTCGACTTATCGCCGAGCTAGAGAGGCTAGGTATTAGTAACCCTCTACTCTCATGGCTTCAGTCTTACATTAGTTCTAGAATGCAGTATGTCAAAGTTCATGGTGCTCTATCTAACTTATCTGACATTCCATCAGGAGTTCTTTCCTTCTCCAAAGTCCTCCTGCCTGTTTGCTGATGATATTAAAATTTTTTATGAAAGTCTCTTGTTCTCTTTCATCTCGCCGTCTTAATGCGGATATTATCTTCATTTCCTCTTTACTAAATGGTGCAATAGATTCTTCTGATCTCTTGTCTTCTATCTCGTTTCGTGTTCCTGCTTATTCTTCCAGAAATCACTCCTTATTTTACATTCCCACTCATCGTTCTAACTTTAGCCATAACCATCCTACCCATAGAATGCTTCGTCTCTTAAACAGTTTTTAATTTTGTATTTTCTGTTGCCTAACTTATTACCTTAGCTTTATATACCACATTTCATGTTTTTGTCGTTATTTGAGTCTGAATATATATATTTATCATGTTTTTATGATTTTTATTGATGTTTTCAAAGTTTAATTGATATATCTTGTAAATTTTATTACTTTGTAAGTACAGATTGGCGTCAATTGATAAATAAATAAATAAATAAATAATAAGTTAGATTATAAACTTAAGTATATACCCCTGTAAATTGCACACCCAACACCCCCATAAATTTCACCACTGATTTTGCTAAAACCAGCAATATTTTTTAAAACATATGTTTTCTATCATAATTAAACTTTCTATAACAAGAAAACCTTCAAAAATACTCTGCTGTATACCTTGAGTCTAAAACAGTACTCCTTTTGATTTAAATTATCCATAATTATTGTTAAAATAAAATTAAACATTAAATTAAATAAATTATTTTATTTTACCTTACAACACTCAATATGCATTTTTGTTTCTCCTTTACTATTACGAACATAGAGATTTTTAATACCGGAAAAACTGTACATATTACTAGATGTTTCAACTAAAATATTCTAAAAATAAATATAATTATATTGGTATATTTTAATATTTTAATTATTAAATATAATAGTTACTTCTTCATATAAATCTTGTTTTGGTATTGTCTGCAATTGAGAAGTCATTGATGGATCATTTTTGATATTTTGTGTAGAAGAATCATTTTGTGTAGAAGTATCATTATTTCTGTTATCAACCTTAAAAATATATAATTATTTTTCAAATATTCAAGTCAAATATAAAATAAAAATATTCAATTTTAAAATGAAAATTATAGCTCTACAATTTTACTATCTAAAAAGCTAATCAGTTTATTCTTTAAAGTTTATAGTAAAATTTCTTATCTTTTAAATTTTTATATAAAACACATATTATTAATACTAACATGGTCTATTGCAGGAGAAGATGGTACAAGTTTTTTCTTTTTTGAAATCTCTACTGAATTTAAATCAAAATGTACTCGTTTTCCTATAAATGAATTTTCTTGTGATGTTTTATCTAACTCTTCCTTGGTAGAACTAGAATGACAATCAGCTGTTAAAATATTATCCAAATTTAAATTGGACATATTTTCACTCATTTGATCAGAGGAACTTTGAATAGGATTCAATTTATCCTAAAATAAATACATTTTTGTTAATAAAATTATAAAATATATATTTTTTAATTTACTTCACGAACAGTAATATTATTTTTATAATATTTTGAAATACATTCATTTTCATGACTATTATTGCCAAAAATAACCGTTTTCATTTTAAAATAAGTTATATTCGTATTTTCCTATCTATACTTATATTGATATTTAAATCAGTGGTTCTTAACCTTATTTAGTTCAGCGTCCCCTTAATCATAATAACTAATTGCAAAATCAAATTTTCTTCTTATAAATATATAATATATATATGTTTATTTATTCATCAGTATATTATAATTTATAACATTATTAATTAAAGTAAAAACTCTTATTTTTAGATAGTAATGGTTATATTTTACACCACTTAACAAAACAATTTTACTTTACTTTACTATACAAAAATATTTTCTTAACTATGAAAAAATAAAATTATAAAATATAAAAATTATACCTATCAATGACTGCCCTGAGCCTGATGAGTAGTTGCTAATCTGGTGATGTCTGATTCGATATTGGTCAAAGCTAAACATAGATTACCTTTGTTGCAACTTATTTGTAGTGTTGTTATATAATAAATCGTATTATTTTTAATTTCTGAGTTTGAAAAAGCTCACCGCCCCCTCAACGCCCCTTCAAAACTGTCGCCCCCTCAGAGAGACCGAAATGCCCCCAAGGGGGCAGTACCGCCTCGTTAAGAACCACTGATCTAAATCAACATTTTTAATGTGTTTGGTAAGTGTTATTCGATTTTCTGAATTTAAATTTATCTATAAAATAATTTTTTTAAAAATACTATAAAATAGTAAAAACAAAGTATCTATAAATCTAATGTTTTAATAAATTTTATTTATACTTTTATCTCTAAGCTATTGATTATTTTATTATAATAATTATATTTTAAATAGATAAATCATTTTATAAAAGTTTATTATAAATTGTAAATAAAAAAATATTTTATATAATCTAAAGCATGTAAAATTCTGTTAATTTGCTAAGTTTAAATATAAGTTATATTTATATGTATTTTATTAAATTATCAAAATATCAGTAGCTAATTTACGACTATTATCACTATGAATGAGTTTAGCTTAGAATATTATTTCTTTAAATGTAATGATTTATTATTGTATTAAAATCTAAATTATAAGGCAACACTATCCTTCCATATCTATTCTGATGGATTTCTTAAACTTTATTATTGACCAATATATATAAAAATGTAGTTATTATATTTATTATAACATAAAAAAATAACATCAAACTATTAATGTAGCTAGGTTTTAATAATTGTTCAATATTATTAATAAAATATATAAATTGCTGATTTTAAAAGGGTCAGCACACTACTCATTTTAGCTATTCCTTATTTGGTTTATCAATTATTAATTTCAATTATAATATGTAAATATTCTCTTTATTACTTCACACGTAGCAATTCTGTATTTGGATTTACTTATATTTATATTATTTTACACAAGTTTTTGTTCTTAAATAATACATAATCAACTACCTTATCTATAATTGTTCCTTCAGATCCATAACTTCCAGATAAATCATGATTTGACTGTATTTTCACGTCTGTTGTACCATTCAACTAAAAATATATTCTTATTTTAAGTCTTTTTAAGTTCATTAAAAAACACTGACAATGTAATTTAATCATATATTTTACCTTATTTTTCATGATGCTCTTTATAGATTTTGTTTCATGTTTACTTTCCTTGTCGATATTTTTTGGTAAATCAATTTCTTCAATTTTAATTTGATTCTATGAATTATTAAAGTAATATTATATTATTATATAATATATAGTAACAAAAAAAACATATTTAGAAATAACATAATTAGAAATTCGTTGAACTTTAAGTTTGTTTTAATTATATTTTTATACTTAATTGCACATGACAATAATTCAATCAATACATGTAACTCTGTTGAAAATGAGAAAGGACCTAAGTGGCAGCATGTTTTTGTTAGTTACAGTCAAACATTTCCTTTT
Organism: Tetraneura akinire; assembly: GCA_021307375.1. Classification (NCBI taxonomy): domain Eukaryota; kingdom Metazoa; phylum Arthropoda; class Insecta; order Hemiptera; family Aphididae; genus Tetraneura; species Tetraneura akinire. The sequence goes on from JAIUCT010000015.1 coordinate 2,402,725, forward strand.
CCATTCCTATAACTTAATTATTATCATTTAATACTTGCAGTTTTGAGTTCCGGTTGCATCGAGTAGACATAGTGTCTGTAATGATGATATAAGTAATATGATATATCGTATCGAATCCCGATCATTAGGAAGGCACATATATTTCAAATATCATGTGTACACATTAATTGTCGATAATAGAATAATGTGACCCTCTTGCAGAGATTGTGGTACTCAGAAAAAGCTAAAAACAAAGCAATGCTCTTATGCAAAAATCAGCCATCAGGGTCCTTACTCATTTTGAATAGAGTATAAATTATTATCAAGTTTTAATTTATTTCAATTATACTTAAATATTATAAGTTCATTTTTTGAATTGATAATTTGATAATTTTAAGATTCAACTTCAATTATTTGAATATAAAACCTTATAAACTTAAAAGTTCAACGTATTACTGTTCTGATGTATATAACTAATATTTATATAATAAATGAATTTACATTTTCCTTTGAAGTAAGTGGCTTGATAGAAACTACATTTAGTTTAGAAGACATTTTATTATTTGTTGTATCATTTTCATTAAAACTTTGAATTTTGAAGCACTCACTAGTATTTTCATTTTTAATACAGCTGATATTAAATGGTACATGTTTTATTATATAAATATCATTATCGTTGTAATTCAATCTAAATTAAAATCAAACACAATTATTAATACTGCAGAAATATTTGTAATACTCCTAAACAATTGGACTCAAACAAATGATATAATAATACATACACAGATAAAATTAATTTTTATATCTATTAATATTTATTAATTCATGGACATATCTCTATTGAATCCCTTATAAAAAATTTTCTAATCTAAAAAATTAGCAATTGAACAACTGGTCAAAACTAGATTTATAAAATGTATGATATAAATGGTGCATCCGAATTGCGTGCAAAAATATATAAACTGATTGAATTGCGTGCATGGTTTTTCCGATGTAGGACCGAATTGCGTGTGTAGTTTTTTTGATACAGATTCAAATTGCGTACCTGCCGTGTTTGGTCTTTCCGATGTAGTTCTGAATTAACCAGAAATAATTATGATATTATGGATTTTTCACTCTAAGATTTTATTAATATACAGGTATTATTTACTATGTGTATTATGTGTGTACCAACTATATCTACTTTCCAACATGAAACATAATGCTATTCGTGAAAATCGGAGCATTATTTCGGGTAGTAATTGTCTTCATACATAAATGCATAAAAACAAAACAAAAAAAAAAGAAGACACATATCATTGTAAAACCAATACATTTTTCAATTCGCTCAAAATCTAATATCTGACCACTACCGATTATAAATCAATTAAAAATAATAAATCCTTCCTATTAAAATTTATAGGTTTCCCAAGGTCTGGGGGAAATAAATATATGAACTAAATTGTTGGTAATTAAATAATTCAATCATTTCTAAATATTATTATAAAAGTTAATTTTATAATTAGTTTGATAAAATATTAAGATTCAATTAGGTATAAATTTTGACCACATTAACTAAATATTTATGTTTACCACAATATAAGTAATGAAATTTAATCTAGGCATTTAAAATTTGTTTGTGTAACCAACATTTCATAGTTTATAAATCCAAGTAGGTACTTCCTGCCGAAATGTAAATAATAATTTGGAAAACCGCAACCAATAATGGTACGAAAGTAAATTTTCAATGCCATATAAAATATCAAAAGATAACTTACTTAATGTCAAGCCACGTTAGAATGTTTTTAGCATATATCATGTATTCAAAATGTCTTAAATTCATTACTGTGCTCTCACTGTCATGACTACACTTTATTTCCATTTTGTCAAAACATCTAAGATCCATTTGACCGCTAATAATTAAAAAAATTAAAAATAATATAAATCAGTAACAAATTACTAGACCCTAGCTTGAGAGCGCGGACCACGGTGACACCGAGACCGTACCGCCTCAAACAGGGTACGCACCATATCGGGCCGTGTCAAGCTTTCGGTTAATCTTGAAATTACTTTCAATTTATTTTTCAATAATTTCATGATGTATTTTACCTACATTACTATGAATAATTTTAATAATTACTTACCAATAAAACTTTGAAAATACCAACAAAAATTTTTTTCTTAAATCTTCATAATTGATGGGTGTCACTGATAGGGTCTTCATAATTTTAACATTTTCACCACCACACATATTACTCATTGTATTATTCATTTTACTTATAAGTGTAAGTATAAAATAATAATTTTATATTATAATAATTTTTATTACAAAACAAATATGTATTATACGTTAACTTTTAAAACTTTCAAATTTTGACTGGTATCTTCGTGAAAAACGAACATCTCACCACATGCAACAAATGAACAGCAAATAAAACGTAAAATGGCGGTTGCCGGTTCGCGTCTGTAAATTTGTAATTATTCCTATACTCATAACCAGACTCCGACCATGACTCAAAGTAATAATAATATTATAACCATAGAAAAGAAAAATTGATGTTAAGTGATCCTCTGGAAGTAACAAATAACAATATAAACATAAACAAATATGACTTGCAATTCGAGCTCTATGATGACGTGCACAACTGTGTAGACCTTAGGACCTACTGGCTACTAGTGCTACCACTACTACACAAACACTATACAATTACGAGCATAATAAGGAGTTTTATGATAAAATATGGTGTATGTGTGGTAGCATTGGAAAAATTTTAAGAAGTAGAAAATACATAATATACTCATAATAACCAAATTTACTGTTACGATAGATAGCAGTACATGTAATATATTAACTAGAATTATATATTATAAAATAAATATAAAAATGTTTAATTTTAGTAAAATGGCCCATTATACCAGTGGTCTTCAACCGGTGGGTCGCGACCCATTTTTGGGTCGCGTAAGCTTTAAAATTGGGCCGCGATAAGTCTTCTTTTTAAAATAAAAATAAAATTTTTAAAATTATAAAAGGTAAAAAAATAATTTTTTAATAATTAAATTTAGAAAATTAATAAATGAAAATACAGTTTAAAAATAGTAGTGTATGTTGTGTGTTATGTATCAACAATATTTTATTATTTATTGTTATTCTATATTCTATTCTATAATATTATAATTTTGTATCATATTTTATTATTATTCTATACATTTTCAATTAATAATAATATTCTACCTATTGAAATGTAATTTTTATTTATTCAGTTTTAATAGCACTATTGCTAAGCATTAAGCAATTTTCGATTTTTTTATAAAGCTTACGTGGGTCGCGAAAAATGTAGGCCTAAAAATGTGGGTCGCGAGTCCAAAAAGGTTGAAGACCACTGCATTATACAACGTGTTATTATACTATTATTATATTATTAAATTATTTGTACATTATACTATTCATATTTTTCTGACTATACGTGAATAAATACCGAAAACCAATAATACCAGCATAATAAATATAACAAAACTTCGAAATTTCACAACCGGGCGTCAGTTTTTATTTTATTTGGACATGTTCCGGAAAGTGCCGAAGCACCTATCATAAATTGCTGAAAAACCAAGAAAATTTGCCATCCGCTTATATTTAACCCAGAGTACCTATACTCAATTTTTCCCAAATTTAATTTAATTTTCCAAATTACAATCCCACAATTATACGTTATGCAAGTTTGATTGTCCTTTGGGTTGTTTTAGTCATTCAGTTAACCTGTGGGGCAGTGTGGTGATATCGTTAAGTTTTTGATTAAGGCGTATATTTAATTAATTAAATAATACTTCATACAATGTTCTAATAATTTATTTGAAATTTAATATATTTATTTAATACGTATAACTACCTATACATAAAATATATTTATAAATTAGTATGCACTATGCAGTATAAAATGTAATTTAAAATTTCTGTTTTGTTCGGTTATAAGGGTCACAAATCAGAAATATTACGTATTATATTAATATACGGAATGTTCCATATCAGTTTACTCTTACTAATATGTCTACGGAAAATTATAATTTTTCAATTACCTATATACTGAATACCATAGATTTATGAATTCTAAGATTTTTGATTAAACTAACAATATCAACATTTCTTGTTATTTATTTATTTTGCTGGTTACGATTAAAAAGATACATGTTTAGTTACCTACAGTGGCGGCTCGTGATCACTGATCAAGGGAGTGCAACTTTAAATATTTTTCTTTATATAAAAGAAAAATGAAGTAATACACATATTTTAATAAAATTAATACTTTATTTTTAATAGGTACACATTATAATATTAAGGAATTATTTTATATATAAAATCCATACGTCTGGTTTTTGTTGATGAAAAATGATCGATTACTTTTTTTATTAAAATCGATATCTTCTCTAATCATTTCACTTTCATTACTAATCATAGATAACGCGTTCAATCTTTCTTCTCCCGTTGTACTACTATTAAACTTACTATTAATAAAATAATATTAATTTATTCTTCCTGTCAAATGACTAAAAATAATGCGTTGTCACAGCTACGTACTTATGAATTGGAAATACCTAACTGGAAAAATAAAATCCATAGTATTTATATAATACTTTATAATTAAATTATTATTTGGATTTTTTTGGGTCGTCCAAATACTTGCATAAGAAATCAGTTTAAATGCATACGCACGCGCATGATCACGCGTATAGTAATGTATTATACTAACGTATAGGTACTCGTATTATTACAACTGGATGACAAAATATTTCGTCCTACATACCTACCAAAAGTTATATGTAAAAACCTGTTTATAGACACTTTTCGACCTTTGTACTCCACGAGTCACAAATTCACAATACGCGCACGAGATAAGACATATTATAAAACTATAAAGTATAAAATACCTATATATTACAATGTATAGTTATAGACTATCGACTATCCACTTTTATTATTATTTCTTTAAATGTAAGTAGGGAGGGCGATCGTTCCGTCGTCCAAGCCAGGAGCCGCCACTGGTTACCTACCTAATCATTCGTATTAGAAATAATGTAAATAAATTATATTTTTTTAAACTTTAAAAAATCATAAAATATAATGGAAGAAGTAATTTAATTGTCAATATTTTTCTAATATTATTAATTAACTAAGAAATGGTTATGATTTATGAATTAAGAAATAAATAATTAAATACATTTTATATATTATAGTTTAATATTTTTTTTATTCAAATTTTGCTAAGTTGGATGTAAAAACTTGAAAATATACATCTTTCAATCAAATTACTTTCCAATACACTTAATTCGATTATTTTATCATACATATGTTTTCTGGTTTTAATTTTATTTGCTTGCAAACGATTGCGGCAAACTATGTGGCTAAAAAAAAAAAAAAAATTAAATACGAGTATATATATTTCATTAATAATATACCACATTACCACATATACTTACTAAGAAAATTGTAATTTAGAATAAATTGGATCGTGAGTACTAAATAATTCGTTTTGATAGCGTGATTCACAATAATCCGGTGTCATAATGGTATGAAATATTGTATTGTGTTATGTCTAAACTTTGTTTAAAAAAATATATATATAATTACGTAAATTAATTAACAATAATACGAGTATATGGTTACTTCATTATATTTTTAAGCCAGAAAAAACTATATATTATATTTATTAGATTTTATATTTGAACATTTTATTATATTACCTATATGTAAAAATGGATTGATTGATTCGCAAGAGTCTAACATATATAATATTCTAATAGTACATAAAACTATAATATTATGTTGTAATTAGTACTAAGAATATAATATTATATTATTAATGATTTATTTAGTTTAGTATTAATTGTTTATATTTACAATATTATATTGGTTTTTTATAGCCCCCGAGCACCAACATTTATTGTAATCTATAGGGTACTTTAAATAAATTTATCACAAATTTGAAACACTGTTTATTTGTTTTTAATTGCATTAAATTGTTTTTGTTTACCATCAACGAGATAGAGAAGAAAATAAATAATTGATCATATTTCAATTTATTCTACGAATTAAATTTTCAAACTTATAATGCAATATATAAGCGCCTCGTGTGTTGCTTTAGTTTTTATATATTTATAAATAAAATTAATATATCAGTAAATTAAAATACCTAGTTATCTATATAATATATTATAAGGTTTTAAGGTCTGAAAATTGTATTGAAGTGTATTCACTTATAACTTAACATGATGACATCTTAATATTAGACAATTCTCAATTTTTTAACAATACCACTGAAACACATATTGAGAAATTTGAATTTCCTTTGATCTCTGAATGACAAAATATAATATTTAAAAATTTTATATTATAATTTTAACATGTATGTTCGTAAGTACATGAAATTATTTTGGTTTATTTAAAACATTCTGCGGTATTAGTTCAAGTTCCATACTCGATTGTGACGATATCGTAGTATTACGTCTACTGTGTGGTCCCAATCTAATTTGCACGGGCTCTTCGTTCTTTGAAACCCCATATGGTTCTTTGTATGACATTGGATTCATTTTTATTCCGTATTGACCTTTATGTTTGCTCATCACGAAAACTGGCTCAATGTTTGTTGTGGAGTTGTTATTGTTATTGTTCTGTAATTGCGTAGATTTTTGATCGTCAGATATAATTACAGCATTGCGATTGTTACGAAATTTTTTATTAGACTCCACTGTTGTCCTGGACCAACTCGACGAAGGGTATTGGTTATTGAAGTGGGTCGGATGAGTTGCTTTTAAGTGATGTCTACCCATTTCACCCGTCGTTTCAGCACGTACTCGTTCCATGAGAATTGCAACGTTTTTTGGTATTGCACCTGGTCTCCAATTTCTATTAATCTGAGAATCACGCAACCATTTAAACAAAATAGTAATAATAATTATGCACTAAAATGTAAAATATATAATACTCACATATTAGTATACACATACACATAGAAATTCATATTTCGTATATGACCATAAGAAAAAAATGAAACTTATTAAATATTTAGAATAAGTAAGAATAATACGATATTTGTATAAAAATGATAACAATTATTATTAATTTTAAGTATTTATAATTTTGGCCAAACTACTTTTATTTTTGAATTACCGGTGTCGGTGTGTAATGATAAATTTTACTTGAGCACAGTGCATTATAAAAAAAATTTTTGTTATTGTGACAAGTACACTATATACTTTAATCCTCTTTAATCTATGACTATACGTATACAAACAAGAACAGCTATGACTGCTATGAGCATATAAATTAACATCAAGCAATGGGTTGTGTAGTGTATGTGGTTTATTGTAGGAGCACCTATTCATTACTGCTTTAAATATGAGCCGGGTACTTATGAATATTAAATAATAAATTTCCATACTTATTCATATACTAACCTCTAACCATGGCCATCTATTTGGCCTATAGAATCAATATTTTTTTTTTTTATCTTATTATTTTCACCCTTTCCTCGATTAAAATACTGGTTTAATTAAGACATACAACCCGTTACCTGTATAATATTCAATTAATAATAATAAATTTACTTTAACTCCGCCGGTTTCTCTGAGCGACCACAGCCATCCCATTGTCTTGGGCGTGACTATCGGATGGCTTTGGCAATTCTTGTGGCCACAGCACACGCCAGGATAGACCACATGGGTAGTTTTCATCGGTTTCTCGGCCTTGACGTCGTCGATAAATGAGTCCTCTGCTCGCGCGATCCGCGTGCACATACATTTTTTCTTGGTACGTTTGCGCTTTTTCACTGTGGAACGGTTTGCTTTCTCATTCGCATTTAGCCGCACCTTAGGCGCACTTTTGGATCGGTTCGTATTTCGTTCGTGAGGCGAAAATGGTTTGAGTCGAGTTCTCCTCTCATCTTCGGCGCTGTCCAAGTGTGCGACCGGCTCACCACCGTTAGGTATAGCATCTTCGGGTTCCAACACTTCTTTAAGATTGTCCGTCGCCGTCTGGTCACCGATGCCTCCACCGAATCCACTGCCGCCGCCTACAACACCAGTATCGTTGCACAAACAAAACATATCCGCACGTTCATCCTCGCGGGATATAGAGTTATTTTTCTGCCACTCTTCGAAATGCCCGTTTTCACATTTTGTCGTGCAGTGCACCGAGTCATAGTCCGACGGATTAGTTTGATTATAATACCGACTAGGAGATGTCGACGACTGATCACACGGACATTTTTTCCTATTAATGTCTTGCCCACTACTCAATCTTACTATCGAGTGATGATGACTATTTACGCCTACGACAGTAATTTTCGATTTATAACTATAAACGTGAGCAATTCCATGTTTGTTTACAACGGTTTTCGTAGATCGATTTTTAGAAAACATTTTTCTCGATTTAAAAATTTCCTTGTTTATGGCATGTATAGAAAAAACAGTACGTTGTTAGGTACATATTGGTATTATATATATATATATATATATATTCATTATTAATATTATTATTAATTTTAGTATTAATTCAACAAAATTCTGTTAATGATAACGTTCTTTTTGTAATTATCTATTGTTAATTTCAACTATCTATTGTTATATTTTGTCTAAAATAATATTATTTATAAATTTATGAAAAAAAAAAATTATAAAAGTGCTGAAACTAATGTGGAAGGAATACAGACAGATCTAAACACTAAAGAGGAATGATAAATTATAAATCATTACATTCGAATAATGATTTTGAGCGAATTTCATCAGATAATATATTATGTATTGATTAAAATTATTACATTAATATTTGCAATGTATTTTCATTTATTTTTTATGGTTATTCAAATCAAAATTAATAAAAATATAATTACTTTATATCATTATTAAAATATAAATATTTATAACCCGATAACCGATTGAATTGATATATAATTATGTAATTATATTGTTTATGAGATATCAATTATAGATTTTGAGCGAAGGGAGAATTATATTGGTTTTACAATGTGTGACTCTTTTTCTTTTTTTTTATGCCTGAAGATACATATACTCTCAAAATAATGCTCCGATTTTCACAAGTAGCATATTGTTTCGGGTTGGAAAGTGGATGTAGTTACTAGTTAGTACTTTATTTAAGTCATTTTTCGAATTTCTCAAAATTGACCCTAAGCGATAGAAAAAACGGCATTTTTCAAGAAAACTAAAATTTCAATGAATTCAGTTTCAATATTTCATGATAACTCAGGCAATTTTAAAGTTAGAAACTTGAATATATTATTGGGTGTTCACATAGATACATAGATATATGTGATAAAATTTTGAGCTGAAAATTTAATTTTTCTACAAGATAGAGTACTTTGAATATTTCGTAAAATTCTCGTTTTTATGTAAATAATGTTATATTAAATTGGCAGTTTTGGGTTTTAAGGTCTGAAAATTTTACTGAAGTATAATCATGTCTTACTTAACATGAAATCAAAATAGGTATTAGAAAAATTTCAAGTATCAATTTTCTTTAAATTTGTTTAAAGTTGATATTTTTAGTTTAAACGATAATCTTAGAATCCATACAAGTATTATTGTTATTATTTCTCAATACTTTTACAATAAAAATTAATAGAAAACACAAAAATTTAAAAAAAAATTTTTGAAAATTTTATTGAAGCATAATGATAATAAATATCTTAACGTATTTTCAACTTTTAGGAAAATCTCACGTCTCGTTTTTTTTATATGTGTTTAAAGTTGTAATTTCAGTAAAATCAATATTTAAAGTTGTTCGCACGTCGTCCGCTTTACCGATAATGATTAGTTTGGACGACGTACTAGAGTGTGACAGTGGGAACAATCAAATACGTAAGATTTACAGGTGCCGATATGAATAAGATATAAATGTATTAAAATGTAATATTATATGCAAAATAACAATAATTAATAGGATGTCCTTACACAGAATAATATTACAATAAGATTAATAACAAGATTAATAATTACCACGGAATAACAATAAGTACACGGACACGAATACGAACGAAACAGTCCAGTGCCGCGTGGAACCGCAATATTGTCCAGAACATACACCGTATCCAGTGATGTTCCCATCAATTTTTTTGAGAGTATACTAAACTAAAAAAATATCCGAATTCTAATTTGTTCAATTTTTGCATTTTAAAATAAAGGAAAGTGTTAATGATAACTAACTTAATATTAATTAATCATATTATATTAATTACTTTTATTTCTATATAATATTAAAAAAATAATTTAAATATATTCACAAAAAATTGTGAAAAAACTAGCATACGTCATTATTATCGGTATTGTCAACTATAATAACTAATAAGTAATAGTAATATAAAATATAATACAATTAGTTGAATAACAACACCATAAATTATAAAATAATAGGTAAATTTAAAAATATTACGTTTTAAGATGTTATTGTAATGCAGGGATTTTACAGAAAATTATACATTATATATTACCAAATTATATTGTTCAAGAATATTCCATAACAACCGGTATTTCCGACAATCCCATAAGTTAATCACCTAACATATATATATATATATATATATATATATATATCTTCTTTCTACCTGAATTCATTGAGAATATATGCAGTATGCCCATGTTTTTTTTTTTTTTAAAAAAACGCTTGAGAGTATACTGCGTATATGTAGTATACCCTATGGGAACACCACTGACCGTATCAGCTGACCAGACTTTTTGTAGACTTGTAGGTTGTAGACGTGTTGATTGCAGTTGACCGTTCGCGGAAGCTTTCATGGTCGGGAACCAGACCGACCGCCACCGCCACCGCTGATTGACCACTGATTGACTAGTTGGGTACCTACTAAATCAATCGCAATACATCGGACACGACTTCAGAAATCACAGCCCATTAAAAAGGGGTACAAAATATTATTATTGTGTTAACTAATAATAAATTTAAATATCTATCCGGTGTACGACTAAGATCGTAACGCGAAATACTCGTTCGTGTGGTCAACCGCCAACGACTGGCAGTGTCGAACTATCTTGTTGTATGTAAGTTGGCCAAGAGAATATTCGCGAACTTTAATTTTAGATATAATTGGTTCGCGGCCGTCTTGCCGGCGCCACGGTGACAAAACCCGCGATAGTGCATTCACTGCCTTTTGCGATGTTTTTGCGCACTCGTTGTTGCTCGAACAAAAGTATTTATGTAAACTCTTCTTATTATATTTCAATATTTTACAATAATGTTAAATAAAATTAACAAAAATTGTATTGGAGTTCAAATACATTTTACTTAACTCAGTTCCAATTAATTGTGAATTATTACTACATTTACGATTTTATTTTTTTTTTTTTTTTATATATAGCTGTTTAAAGTTTAAAGTATAAAAAAGCAAGAAAAGGGATATTGGTGTGGAAGGGATACAGGTGTAATGACGAAGAGGATAGTGTTGAATTTTGATTGCAATTGGAATGCAATGATAAATCATTATATTCGAAAAACGATTCTGAGTGAAGTACTGTCAGATTTGGGTATTTAGATGACTCATTTAGATAGGTTTTATTATTTGTATTGAACGTATAGAGACTGTTAAATATAAACATTTTAATCGGTACATATATTATTTGATGAACTTTGCTCAAAATCGTTTTCACGAATGTAATGAATTAATGATTTATCATTGCATTTAAATTGTAATCAATATTCAACACTATCCTCTTAACACCTGTATCTCTTCAACGCCAGTATCCCTTCCCTTGCTTATTTATTTCATAGTTATATAGTAGGTAAACCATGAAATTATAAACTGATAATAATTAATATTGTCAATTGGATTATAAAAAAAAACTATTTTAAACTTATAAATAAGTAACGAATAATGATGTGAGTTATTGAGTTTTTGATTTTATTTCATATTTCGAAAAATCGTACTCGCAAATATTTATTACAAAAAAGAAAATACCTTATTAAAAATTCGAAGATCAAAAAATGTGAAATAGGATTATTCACTAAAATAAATCCATTCTAAAATTTTGGCCGTCAAAAAAAAAAAAACTTCCTGTGTGTGTGTATATACTCGTAATTAAATTAATCACTACTTATCTATAATTATAAATAATATTTTGTAAAATTGTAACTTAAAAATTTTTTAAATATAATATATTTAATATAAAGAAATATGTTCACAAAATCGTGTTTATAAATATAAAACTATGTGAAATTAAAAAAATTTTAGAAATTAAATAATTTTGTTAATAACAATAGTTATAATACTTTTGTAGGTAAATTTAACGATATTTTAATAAATTCATCGTATATAATTATATATAATATATGTAATATAAATATTCATGTACCTAATTTATGATATAGCCCGCAAGAGTTTTAAATATAATATATTATACATATATTATAATATATATATTCTTCTTATCGTGTCCGTGGTGCTGGAATTTCTATATGCTATTACATAAAAATATCCTATTACCTGGTATGGAGTCGTATATCACGATGCAGGGGACGTCACGTGCAGGCTCTTACCGTGTCCCCCATATATATATATATATATATATATATTTATCCTATAATTCCTCTTATAATAGGTAAGTGCTTTTAACAAATTATAATATATATAATGCACTTATATACCTATTATATTGATATAATTTTCGTGTAATTAATTTAATTTTTATCGTATAATATTATAATTGGGTAGGTAGATAATATATATAATTCTCAGTTTATTTTTTAAATACATAATAATATACGAGTATAACGTCTTGAGAATCATAATCATTTTTGTATAGTAGCATAAAAAATTAAATTTACCTACTCAACGATTTCTCTTTACGTTACATACAATATTACGTATATTGAAACGTCCGAACTCATATGTAGTTATCATGAAACCTATTATTACATCATTTGAAAACATAAAAAAGATTATTGAGTAGTAAACAATCGATTATTATAATATAAGTGTCTTATTTCTGTGTGTAAGTTTTATAACTACGTATATACCTATTTATTATAATGTCAATATATAAGTCCTTTAGACCGTTTACGTAATAATTATATTATAAAAAAATATATAGACATTACACCTATATAATATACATTTATTACATTATTTGGCAGTTTTTTATTTACGTCAACCGTACTGTAACGTGTCTTCATTCATATTGAATATATTTTGTAATTTATTATAGTATAAAAAAATAATATTGACATTGATAGGGTCGCCGGAAAACATAATGCAAGGCATTACAATATTGGAATATGTATTGTTCAACTTTCGATGGATTTTTGTAATTTTTTTTATTCTTCCTTGCACTATTCTAGGAAAGATATGGACAATCTATGAAAATAACTTGTGGTCATCCAATTCTGGTCAAGACCACGAGAAAAATGTCAAAAAAATACAGTGCGAGGTGAGAAAATCCATCTACATAATAATAATTAAAAATAAAAATAAATAAATTAGAATAAAATAATAATATTGTGTTCCACTGTCAACTGCAAACATTACGACTCAATAAGTATTATTTCTATAACACTATTAATAGTGATTACTGATTAGTGCTATACGAGTAGATTTTGAGCGAAGCGAAAAGGATTGCGCTAGGATATGTGATAGGAAAATCGATCAAAAAATTATGAAAAAACATTTCTCACAAAAACTAAAATTTTGACGATTTCGATTTCAATATTTTACAATAACTCGGGCAATTTTTAACTTAAAAATTTGAAATTAATTTTTGGAAGGATTACGTTAATTTTTCTACAAATTATAGTAATTTGAATACTTCTCAAACTGTTTGTTTTTATTTAGATAATATTTAATAAAATTAGCAATTTTGAGTTTTAAAGTTTTAACATTTTACTAAAGTATATTCATATATTGCTTAACGTGTTACTAAAATATTTAAAAAAAATCTCAAGTCTTAATTTTTTTATGGGTGTTTAAAGGTGAAATTTTTAGTAAATTTGATATTTTATAAGTATTTATATGAATTCTTCTTATTAATTATTATATTTTAATATTTTACAATAATGTTAAATAAATTGACAAAAAATTTGAAAATTGTATTGAAGCTGAAATACATATTAATGAACTCAATTCCAAATAATTGTGAATATTACATTTATGATTTTTTTGTAGCATAATAAATCATTACATTCGAAAAACGATTTATTATTGTATTCAAATTTAAATCAAAATTAAACATTATCCTTTTTAAAACTGTATCCCTTCCACAGCAGTATCAGCTCTTTTTATAACTATATTATTTTATTTATTTTATTATATTGTGGTATACCGTATACCTACCGGCTACCAGACGTGTATTATGAATATAACATTAAAGATGCCTACCTAATAGTATAACTTTTAATAATAATTACAACCTTATTAAAACAATTAATATAACAGTCATGTTTTGGGTTTTTCTTTAATAGAATAGTGAAGTACAATTAGTTTTTAAATTAAAAAAATATAAACACAATTTTTGTTTTATAATGTTTTATATTTAAAAAAAATGTAGTTTAACAAAATATCTCCACACTTAACACTGGAAATTGTTTATTAGAGTACTTACAACTTACAAAATTATTACTATAGCACATTATAATTTATTTAAATTTTATTTATACAATTTTGGATACTATATCATAAAAAATGTACACCACTACGGCACTACACCATTATTATTTTTTAAATGTTTAGTGTTTACTGTTTAGATTATACTCTGGTATAACAGATCGCCAGATCCCAGATTATCATAATACGAATATTTAAATTATCAATTAATGCTGTGTTATATTATTTATAATATATTTTATTATGTTTAAAAAATAAATTAAGTGTTACCTATGATTATAGGCCAATAGTCATAAATTTATAAAGTTATAAATTACATTTTAAATTTGGTAAGGGTTCAAGGTTGGATTAATACCTAAGGCATAATTTTAAATTCAAAGATATCGTAATCAAAATAATTTTAATTTACTTATATCTACATAGGTACGATGGAGAAATAATAATGCTCCTGATAAAGTAATGTGCACAGCTAAACCTAGTTGGAAAAGTATGACTCTAGCTGAAATGACATATAAAAAATTTATGTTCAATATAAACATTCATTTAGATGGTATAATTTCAATCGATAGTAAAACACGAGTAAGTGAAAATTGTAAAACTTTTATAATATTTTAATTAATTTAATTCGAATCGAAGTATGTATTAGTTTTGTGTGATTTTTTATGTATAAAGACGCAAAACTATTATAGATATTACACAATTAGGTAGGTTACCTACATTGGATTTTTTACGAGGTCTATGACTATGTTGTGCGAGGTAGTAATTTAGTATTTTAATTATTTTTTCAGTAGGTAATTATTATTAATTAATTTATTAATTTTTATTTTACGCGTGTAAAATTAAAATTTTTTGCGCAGACAATTAGAGTAGAACCTGGCATTACAATGAGCAGATTGATTCCTATATTGATAAAATCTGGATGGACTTTGCCAGTTGCATTAGACATGACAGATTTGACCGTCGGTAAATATTAATATAAATATATAACATGCCCGAAGCCTAAATCATTAGGTAGTACAAGTACAGTTTAGTTAAGATAAAAAATATAAAAAAAAGTTTTAATTCACGTTTATTTCATTTAAAAAAAATAAATTAAACACAATTGTTGAAATGTCAACATGGTACATACGAGTATACGATATACCTAGTAAGCAAAAAATCATTTATTGAAATCCGTTACGAATTTTGTACTTACGATCAGTGATGTATTGCTAAATAATTTAGTGAGTATACGCTAGATCTATAATTGATATATGACAAAAAAAAAAAAAAAAAAAAAATGAAACACACGCACGATATAGCAAATTAATAATTAATATAATATAATATTTTAGTAAATAAACACAAATTTATAGATTTCTACATAATTTTAAATTTTATAAAAGATGAATAAATAATGACAATATTTCAGTAGATATTAAAATAATTTATAATATTTTCCATAAACTTTTTTTGTCTTCTTAAAAAAGATTACAATATTAAAATTTATATATTTATCTGAACTAGTGCTATTTTTAATTTTTAATTAATAATTTACTTATGTTTAGTCCTACAGGTTAATGAATGTTGTGAGGCTGTAAAATATTGATAATAAACATAGGGCACATTAGCACTTAGACATAACTAATTAAACATAACTAACTTAGAATTTCAATTATTCAAGGGTAACTTTTTCAATATTACAATCATATTTAATATTAGGTAGGTACATCATTTAAGCAAAATAGGTAAAAGTATGATTATTAAATATAACAATAAAAGTGCCAAAATTATAACATACTACCTCTAATTAATAGTTTTATTATCGATATAAAAAAATATTTATAATAGTATTTAATTTAAATACATGCAAAGTATTTGTATATGTTCTTAAATACTTTTTCTTAGAAGTATTTTAAATACATTCTGAAAAAAAAGACGAGCTGATACAGTGTGTAGTATTAGTATAATAATATAAACAATTTTTAAATTAGGTATTAATTTTTAATTATTTCATTATTAATGCTAGGTAAGGGTTTTTGTATATGTGACCTAGATTAAGAAATAAATAATGTTATTTAAAATTTAAAAATTTGTGATGACATCAGTTTTATGGTGTCCTAGTTTTAACATGATATAAATATAGGGTTTTGAAAAAAGACGGGGAGACGGAGGAGACACACGAAGACGTTGTCTTGTGTTTAGTCTCCTCCCGTTTGATTTGTATTTGCGTTATATGTTAGTGATTTGTTTTTGTGTTTTTTTAAATATATTTAAATATTAATAAATGTATTTATATTAATTATTATATTATTTTATTTTGTGTGTGTTTCACATACAACAAGTGATACTTCTGCGCATGGGATACAGGTGTGCATATCATAGTGTTTAATTTTAATCAGAATTTGAATGCAATGATAAACCATTGCAATTTGCAATCGAAAAAATGATTCTGAGCGAAGTTCAGTCAGATAATGTAGAAATTAATTATTATTTTGACATTTTTTATGAAATATTTAAAACACAAAATTTTATCACACATATAGAAAGCATAAAGGTATATTTTTAGTATATAAATGAACAACCTACATAATTTTCAAGTCTCTAACTTCAAAATTGCCCGAGTTATCGTTAAATATTGGAATCTAATTCGTCGAAAATTCAGTTTTCGTGAAAAATACCGTTTCTTATTTTTTCGTCGTTTTTTCTACCGCATAGCGTCAATTTTGAAAAATTCGAAAAATTCCCTGAATAAAGTACCAACTACAACCAATTTTCTACTGAAAACCTATGCTATTCGTAAATATCGGAGCATTATTTCTGGTCGAAAAAATGTCTTCATACATAAAAATAAGAAAAATCAATATAAATATTTAAATATTGATTTTACTGAAATTTAAATTTTAAACACCTATACAAAAAAATTGAGCCTTGGGATTTTTCTAATATTGTGATATCATAACAAGTAATATGTTAGTTTATTTATAGTTTTAAGTATTGACTTGTGGATAATATATTTTAATAAATAAAAACCCAAATCCACAAAAAATTTACTTTTATTTTAAGCAAATACGTATTTCGGTAACAAAGTTGCCATCATCAGTGCAAAACACAGACTCATTAGTCTATTATTGTAATTATTATATGATATTTGGTGTTTGCTGAAACTTGTTAAATTTATTTAGAAACTTATAATTCATCATAGTTTCAAATTAAATTATATTGTATGATAATATATGTGAATTCAGTGGCGTAATTAGATTTTTTGGTGAGGAGAGGATATAGATTTCTTTAATATACTCGTGCGAGTATATACCAAAATGTTCATTATATTCTCATTTTAGCACCCCCAAGATTTTGTCTCTAGTTGCGCCTATGCCCCTCTACTAAATTTTTTCTAATTCTTGCAATGCTTAGGCTTACTATCTACGTAATCTGTTAGTATTTGGAAAAATAAACAATAAGTTTTAAAGTCTATTATTAAAGTCTATATAATAAAGTTAATTATTTGATTACCTGTTACTGTTTTGTTTTTCTAAATACATACGTCATATTATTAGGCGGATTAATTTCGGGCACCGGTCTAGAATCGTCATCTTTCAAATACGGATTATTTCACGAAACATGTACACGGTACGAACTGATTACTGCCAACGGGGATTTGATCATTTGTTCGAAGGTACGCAATTTTAATATTTAATATTATCATCCAGATTTAAACTTTTGAATAACTATATTATAATATACGATGATATTATTGTCATACTCGTGCGTGCGTACGATGTGGTACCCGTGTGACATAAAAATGCAGACCGTAAATGCAGACATATTCAAGTGTATCCCAAATTCATACGGAACCCTTGGATTTTTAACTGCTGTCGACATTAGTATGATACCAGCTAAGAAGTGAGTAGGTACTTATAAAAATGTCGTGTAACGTAGGTGGCTACACTATAATTATTATATAAAATTATATTATTGTTTAACAGTCAGTTAAAATATTAATTATTTGCATTTGCGAAGATCAAAAGATGACATTATTTTAATTTATAATTTATAATTTTATTTTTTTTATTTTTTTTTTTTTACTAGTGTGATGAACGTTTTGAAATTTTTATGTATAATGTCTGAACTCAGAAGGCACTTCGATTTCCGCCAATGCGTATTTTACATTCATAATTAACTTAATGAAACACCAGAAAAAAAAAAATTATGTATCTACTACTTATTAGTACCTAAATATTTTTTGAGATTTTTTTCCGGTTTTTTCCGAATATGCATAGATATCACTTGCTACCTAGTAGGAGTAAATTAATAAATTAAATTAAACAATCATGTTTGTGCCATTTTATAGATATGTAAAACTAAATTATCGTTCAATTCGATCTTTAGAAAAAATCGAATCACAATTGATAAAGGAAACTTCTAATTTAAAATATGATTTTATTGAACTTTTGTTGTACACCAAGGACGAGGGTGTTTTAATGACTGGTAAAATGACAGACGATAAAGCTGTAATTATAAATTATAATTTATTATTATTTAATTTCATTTACTGTGGTGGATTAAGTCAGAGAAATTGTATTAAGTTAGAAAAGGCGATTGGTACCTACCTATGGCACTAATAATTTTATTTTGCATTCGGCAAATGAAATTTCTCTAAATCCACCACTGTATTTATAAGTTCTTTTGAAAATAACATATCATTTAGAAAATTCATTTTATGTAGAAATGTGTGAATGAAATCGGTCTATTTTACAAACCGTGGTTTTTTAAACATGTCGAATCGTTTTTAACGTTACGGACGAATTTCGAAGAATACATTCCTTTAAAAGATTACTACTTTAGACATAACAGGTCTTTATTTTGGGAAATTCAGGTAACATATCATACATATTATAAAATCCTTAATAAAATATACGTATTATTGTTATATACCAATTTATGTACCTACCTATAATATATTTAGGATATTATACCTTTTGGAAATAATTTAATTTTCCGTTATATGTTTGGATGGTTAATGCCTCCAAAAGTGGCATTACTAAAATTAACACAAACAAATACAATTAAAAAGCTTTATGATACACATCATTTCATTGATGATTTTATATTACCTATTACCAATTTAAAAAAATCTATAGAAAAGTTTCATAACAGTCTGAATGTAAGTATAATTATCTACAAACTATAAGTCAAACTATATTATTTTTTCCTCATATAACTATAAAGTTAAGGTACCTAACTATTTTTAAAACAAAAAAGATATATACCATATTTAATACAATTTTTAATATTATAAGAAGAGTTCTTGTGGATATTTTATATAATAATACGTATTTATTAAAATAATAAAGTAAATTTTTTGTGGACTTGGGTTTTTTTTTTATTTATTAGTTAATACATATTATTAGTAACATAATATAATATAATGCTGGTTGATTTTAGACAAAGTATAAATAAAAATAATTTTTATAAAAATTGCCTTGGCATTTTATTTTTATATATTTTCTAGGCATTGTGGATATATTATAATACATATATATATATATAGATATATATAAACAAGTTTAGGCAAGGTATTAAATTCACTTATAATATATAAATTACATACCTATTTTTAATTTTAATAATTACTAAGTTACAAAAAATAAAATTAGTGATATTGTATAGTACAATATGTTGATTTGAATTCTAACATACAGATATTGAATATTATTTAATAATTAGATAATTTAGATAGATACAAGTCCCTAAAAAAAAAAACAAATTAATTATAGGTAGAATGTGAAGTATTAATAATTGTTTCAATTAATACTATCAATTTGAAATTATATTAAATATATTTTAGATTTATCCTATTTGGATATGTCCAGTCATTTTACGTTCCGGTATTGGTTTTATGCATTCAAAAGCATTAATAGACAATATGTATGTTGATATTGGTTTATATGGCGAACCAAAAGTACCCAATTACAATTCAAATGTTGTAAAAGATTTAGAATTATTTGCACTTCATTTAAAAGGGTAAGATATTATATAAAATATAATTAATATTTAATATTAAATAATCATGTTATGATTTTAGCTACAAAATGATGTATGTTGGTACATTTTTGAATCATAATGAATTTAAGACAATGTTTGATCATTCATTGTATGATAAAATAAGATGTACACTTAATTGTAAATCAAACTTTCCAAGAGTCTATGACAAAGTGAAGAAAGAAGTTAGAATATAATTAATATTAAATAAAAAAAAAACATAAATTACCAAAATATCAAAGAGAATATATTATAATTAACATAGTCAGTATTCAACTTGCAAAAAAACAAAAATATTATTTAATCAATAAATCTTTAATTATCATTCGGATATATGTTTTACATTTTATTATTAATATAACAAATTAATTTGAAAATTAGATTTGAAACTTTAAATTTCTGTTTAGATAAAAATTAGATACAATTTAAAAAATTACATTTAAACACATAAAAAATTTTTTTTAAAAAGTATATAATTACATATAAAAAAAAAAAACTTATATTTTATAATACTGATTGATCGATACTAAACACTTACTAACTGAATTCAATTGAATTCTAGTAAATAACCATGTTTGATTACATTTTCGAAACATTTAACTTAAAAAAAAATGTTTCCTTGATGAATAGATTATTTAGTATGAAACTCTTTAATACATAGTTTACAACTCCAGTAACCATCTGGCGGTGATGTAAGAGGTGGACTTAAACAATATACATGATATCCACGGTCACAATCATCACAAAACAAGAGTTGGTCCTATTTACAAATTATAAAAATAAAAATGATTACTATTGAAATATTTGTTATTTACAACTATACATTTTAGTCATGTCATGTTATGTAATAAACAAAGCTAATGAAACATGATACAGGATAAATCTGTGTAATATATTTGCTTTATTCATAATATATATATATATATATATAACTAGTTCTCTTACAGTGATTTACTTTTTAGGAAAATAAAAAAAAATTCAACAATTATTAATTAATTTTATTTAACTTATTATGAACTTACGTCATTGTCTGAATTTCCACAAATTGAACAGCATTTACATTCAATGCATTGCCAATTATATTTTCCAACAGAAATAATCATATTTGCAGTAAATTGTAAACAAGTTGGATGCCCTTTGAAATGTACACACATTTAGTATATTATATTTAATTCAAATATAAAATAAAATCTATTACCTGAACGGCCACAATCAGAACAAGAAATCAATATTTCTGGTCGACCTGATTTATTAGACACTTCATCGCCCAAACAGAAATCACAGTAAGGTGATGGATTAGCAGATTTATTATTTCCTCCAGATTTTGTTTTAGTATGTCCCTAAGGTGGAAAAAATATTTATATTTCTTAGTTACATAAAAATATTAAATTTTAATTATAATTACTTCTTTTGAAGAAACTGCCTTATGTTGTGATCTTTTAGTTGAATTTGCTGGTTCATTAGAGTTTAATAAAACAACATTTTGATTATGGGATGTTCTAGCTGAAATTCTTTTTGAATGTGGTGTAGAGGAGGCCATCATTGAAATATTACTGCTACTTGTCGGACCTGAAACATATTACCATTCATTCGGTCCAATTGTACCTTGACCAAAACCATGCAATCGGTCTACAAATTAAAATGCATACTTCAAACAGTCTTGTAAGGAGATTCACAGTAGGTAGTTAAAAATTCCTACTTTAAAACTAATAAAACTACTAAAATTATAAATATATAAAAACTAATACAAATTCAAAAACAATATGATAAACATATAAAATTTTATAATTTTAATCTAAATTATTATATTTAAATTAATATTGTAAATTAGATAATTTGTTAATGTATTAAATTGATACATAAAATAATAATAATAAATAATTAACAAATAAATTTATTATAATAGTATAATAGTTAAATATGAAAGAATTATTTTCTGATAATACATATTACGTAATTATATTAAGATGTCTTAGGAAGAAATAAAAAATGAAAACAATATATACTTTTAATTTCTTGATTTATTTAATTTAAATAATTAACTAATACAAAACCCATAATATGACATAGTACAGAACCCTTATCTTATTTAAATTCAATTATATTGACTTAAAAATAACAAGAATTAAACTGAAAACTGAACACAATGGGACATTTTAAAATAACTCCAACATAAACATGATAATAAATAATTAAGTTAATAAATGAATTACATATACTTAATAAATGATGTATTCTTGATATTAATATAACTATATACATACACACACATACACACACACACACACACATATATATATACATATATATTTATATATAATTAGTTTAATAAAGAATTAACATATGATTCATTGTTTGTTTTTTAATTAAATATAGCTTGTATTTTTAAACAATTTATTTATTTAACTAAACATAATAAAATATATTTTAAGTATAATGAGAAAAATTATAATATAATAAATATTTCATAATATAAATTAATATAATTTAATAAATTAATTGATTAATTATAAATGATTGTTGTACTTATAAAATATCACAATATATAAATATGTATATATACATATATATATTATATAGGTATATATTCTATATTATAATTTACATTGTTATAAATTAAATCATTTTCTATAAATAATATTTATTACTCATATTTCACAATGAAGGGAAGCTCATGATTTGTTCCAGACTAAACGTGTAATACTGATTTTATATATATATTTTTTTATGTATGTTATAACGTTCACAATAAGGAAGTAATATTTAATAGTACAAATGGATATTGTATACAAACATACATACTAATTGATTAAATTCAGTACAACATAGGGTTTAATATTTATTAATATAAGTAGGAATGTCCGTTATTCACGAGAAAAAAAAACATTTAATTTCAACAAAACAAATAAAATAATAAATTATAGCTATGCCATTATATATTTTGATGTTATTATTTTCATTTAAAGACGTGGATAATTCCACAGTGATGCCACATTATAATGTGAAAATGTTGCCATAAATTGATGAACACAAGGTATGGCCGACATTCACCACTAAACATTTTAATAACTTTTTCTGGCAATCGGAATGTCTGCCACCTCCATCCTTATCCTTCAAACAAAAACAAACAAAAATAGGGGCTTTATTCTATTTTTATTCCTTGAAAATTAGTAATGAAATAGATATATGGTTTTGTTTTAACGTTACATTCAAGCACACATATGACACAGAGCTGGAACAAATCATGTATTTTATTCGAAAACAATGTGTAAAAACTAATTAATAATTATTAATAAATAAAAATACTTAAAAATTCAAAATTGATTTGAATTTGTTACCTATCAGTTTTTAATAATCATTGGTATAGCATTGTCGTTTTAAATAAACTTTAAATTTTAAATATTGTTGGTTTATAGATGTGGCACAAAAAAATTACAATTCTAAAACCTTAATATCAAAAATGCTTCAAAATTATAAATTTACTTAAAGTTCTTTTAATTTAAGATTTTTGGTTTTAATTCATGCCCAGCTCTGCATATATATGAGAGGTACAGGGAAAACGCATATATTATATATTATCCCAAATACACTATTTTTCCAAATTAAATTAAATTATAGTTGTAAAACATGAAATTTTAATAGATAAATATTTAATGAACATAATATTATTAATTAATAAATATAGAAATTAATAAAATGTTTTTGTTGTACCTGTACCCATCATAATATGTTAGTTTATTATGTTAATAAGCAATAATTAAAACATAAAATAAATCTACAATAATTACTAAAGCTAGTGCTATAAGGTTTATTTTAGTGTGAGGCATAAAACGACTTACGCTTACCAGATTACATTATTGTTTTATAAAAGATTATATTGAAATTTACTAAGGTATTATTCAATATCTATATAATATAGATGTCAATATATACCAAATTTATAATTCAGACAATGCAATGTCTATTTGTAATAGAATAAGAAACGATAAATTTTATATGGTATTCTAATAAGATTCGATACTATGTATTATGATTTTATATATTTTGAACGGATTACATTTTTACATCGTATTAAATAAAAAATAATTAAAACAATCTTAATTTAATTAAAAAAGTTAATATTATTATTAGTGCCTTCATTAAATAATAACATACACATGCAATGAATTAAGATAAATTATAATATATAATAACAGATAAAGAATATAATATAATTAAATTCTGGTTTAATTTAATTATAAAAAAAACAAAAAAAGTAAAACTAAAAAAACACAAAGTTTACAGTTCTCAAGTAATAATCACTATAAAAATAATGTTTAATAATTTACTAAATACAAATCTACAAGAAAACATTCTAACACTCATAAAATAATAATTAAACAACACGCATATTAAACTATTATATATACAAAGTTGGATACCTTAAAACCTGGTAAGACACTAAAAAATGGCACGCAAAGCAAAAAGCATAAAGGAATTTTAAAGTTAATTTTAATTTTAATAAATATATAATTAAGGTACCTTAATATTAAGAAATTTCTTTATCTTGGAAAATTTAATATTAAATATTTTAATCTAATTTACAAATAAAAATCTATTTCAAATATATATAAAAATGTAAAAATGGTAAATACAAGAGTATAAATTATTTACCTTAATTAAATATTTACATGAACAAATATCATAATTTTTTAACTACTGATAATAAAATTTTTTAAAAATTATAAAGATAGATGAATGCATGCAACCAGAAAAATGTTTTTAACCAAAAGCAATTTAGTGATTACCAGGACTATTAAGGAATGTGACATATTTGTCCTGGAATTTTATCAAACCTGTTGTAATTTGTTGTTGAGAACTATTTGTTTGTGGCGACAAAGGTGCTGATATTAAAATATTTTCTTGACGGGTCTCTTCATCGGCTACAGTTACATTGTTGACAATATTCTTTTCCTTGTGTGAATGAGTGTAATGATATGTAAGACCGGGTCGTGTCTTGTATCTAGCTCCACATACTGAAAAATGTTTCATACGCTAACACCCTCATACAGCCGGTATAAATAATCACCACAAAACACTCAAACGCAAACAATAATTAGACTAAAATACTAACACGAAATGACAACCACATAAAATATTACAAAATCATAAAAAAAAAAAATAATAATAATAGTATGTCAGAAAGTTTACAATAGATAATTTCTTATTTATAAATTAATGTTCTAATTTTAATAATACCTGACTATTAAGTATAATAAGTACCTAATAATATAAACATGCTACTTTTCTTTTATGCAATATTGAATGACCACTAAGTCAAAAAAATATGAAAAAATTATTGACCCGGGAACAGCAACAATATTGTTAATTTAAAATCAATATTTTTTCTTTGTAAAACACTAATATGCATTAAAGTGGAATAAAAATAATTTTTTCCCGGGGTGTACAAATTCTGAATTCAGCTAAGTATGGTATGCTTATTTTAAATACAACTATACGTAATAAAATAATTAATACAATAAATATTCCAGTTAATTTAAGTTATAATTTGTATAAAATGATAAGACCATAATAGGTTAGTACTTAAATGTAGCGTAATTGAGCCAAATATAAAATATGTACTTACGGTCACATGCATAAGGTTTATCAAGATCTTGTAAATCAATAAGACTATTAACACACTTTTTTCTTCCTCTAGGTGTTGAACTCTTAAAAAAAAATTATTAAAACAAATAGATATACAAATATCAACAAAATAGAAAATATAATATACAAGTATAAAAAATATAATACCATTTATCAACAATATATAGTTGATAAAGGGTAATCTAATTTATATATTTTTTAATTCATTATCTATACTTAATCATACAAAGGTAGCAAAAATACCTTCCGTTAGATTTGATCTCCCATCTTTTATTTACTTTCATTTATTATCTTTCAATTTGGTTCCCAAATTCCATATTTATTATCAATTCTTAGTGTATTTAAATTATCTCATTTTATAACATATTAGAAATAACTTAACCTAGCAATACCACATTACCATAGCTACAGTATAATAATGTATTATTTTCTTAGAGATATCCAAAATTTTCTTTGGGGAAAAAACGTTCATAAAAATATAAATAATTGTTATTGCATTTTGCATTCAATTGAATTTTTTACATAATAAATTATAATATATCTTTCATATATTTTAAAATATTGAACAATTAATTTCACCTTAGTACTACGTCGACAAACTGTGCCTTCACTATTTGAAACATTACGAACAGATTTGCCCACTTTTCTACGTTTTCTTTTTGAGTAACTCTCTTCATAATCATAATCAGAATCTGCATCTGGTTCTTCAAAACCTTCAATTTCTTGAATTTCAAACTCATCATAATACCATTCCTGTTAAAAATAATTATTAAAATTAAAATTACTAAATTTAATATAATAATTAAGAAAATATACATATATTTAGATAATTGGCTTTGGCCAAAACTAAATATATAAATAAAAATTTAAAAATATCTTATTATATTAAGCACTAAAAATATAAAAAGCATTGATATAATGGACAGGCTACACTATTGAAAAAACATGTTATCAAATATGAATAAATTATCAGTTATTTAAAATGCTAGTCAATATATGTTGTTACTCTCACTTCTTCACATTATAAGAAATGATCTAATGAAACTTTATTTGAATAACAATTAACAACCTTTACACCTTTACCTACTGGCAACTACATTAATTTTAAAATAATTAAGATATAATTATTTACAATTTATACTACTACATACCACCTTCTATGGTAAATAGATTTTTCTTTTATAGTAGTATAGTAAACAAATGTCATAAAAATATATACATCATAGTAATAGTTCCAAAATTTTATCAAGTAATATATTTGGTAATATACCTGTAACTGTGAAAACAGAAAAAAATTTGAGTCTGCAGAACTTTATTTTTCTCTGGATTTTGCAATTTTTAATATTTTCAAACCATATTTACTTAGAAAATTTGAAATATTAACTAAATAATGCACTAATTGGGTGAAATTATCTACCAAATGTATATAATGCTATATCAAATAATTATTTCTGACCAAAAGTCTTTCTATATATAAAGAAGAGCTGATATTCCTGCCGCATAGGATACAGGTGTGCAAATTATAGCGTTTAATTTTAATTAGAATTTCAGTGCAATATGTATGCATATAACAATATACTGTTCCATTTGAACCATGAAGTCAATACTAAGTACGCAATAAATAAATATTTTTGATTTTGGCAAAAAAAAAAAAAAAAAAAAAACCAGCTGTCGAAAGGTTTTTGATTTTATAGGGATTCAGATTTTCAATTCAATGCCAACTTATTTAGCAAACATCATTGACATTATTTAGAAACATATTACACACTGGTTAATGTATGAATGTGACATCACTAAATATGATTAAAACTATACCACTCAGTTCACACTCATATTATCATTCAGAATCTGATTGTTACCTATTGTTTCCATGTCTATATTTATATTATTATTATTATTATTATTGTCATAAAATTATTTTATACCAATCTACCTATAACTTATTTTATCTGTTTTTTGTTTTTACTTTAATTGTATACAATTATGACATTAATTTCAAACACAAATATTGCAAATATCTGTTAATTATAATTTTTATGTAAATGTGTAATGTATAGTAGATAACCCTGGGCATCCACACGAGTATACCTCAGCGAGGCCCAGTAAACTCATAAAACAAAAAAATAATAATAGCACGATTGTAAATAAATATCATATCTACAACCATGCTATTAATATTGATAATAATTGATGGCATACTACGTTATACCTATTGTAATAAGTACACATACACCATACACTATCAGTAGTTGTGTCGGTCTGGGCATAGATGTATAAAGTTAATATTAGATTAGTATTAGTTTATTAGTTGTAATCAGGGTTCGGATTTTATAGCAAAACAAATAACATTCATGAAAATCGGAACATTATTTTGGGTAATTAGTAAAAGTGTCTTCATATATATAAAAAAAGACACACATCATTGTAAAACCAATACATTATTCAAACCGCTCAGAATCTAAAAAAAAAAAAAAAAAGACAAACATCATTGTAAAACCAATACATTCTTCGCTTCACTCAGAATTTAAAATAAATAAAAACATACATTATTGTAAAATTTATACATTTATACATTCTTCTACTACTCTAGAATTTAAAAACTAAACTAAACTATTAATTTATTCTTAATAAATTCAAATTCAAATTCAAGTTGAAGTTTTAGTTTGTTTTAATAACTAGATATTGTCCTGGAGGGTTGATTTTTACACTACCATATCTATTATAATAAATTAGCTACTTAATTTCATTTAAAATTACTTATTGAGACAACCCAGTAATATTATATTACGAAGACAGTTAAAACAACATTGTCACAAAAATCAAGAGTTATTGTGATCACCACAAAATTAGAAATTATTTTAATAATAAGAGATAACTATAAAATTAATTGTCTTATAATGATATCTTGTCTGTTATAAAATCAATGTTAACAAACTTAAGATAACCTAATATCCTATTACTATTGGATATTAAAACATATTTCAATATCAGTAATCATATTTTGTAGAAGCAATACTTATAATATGCTACAAGGTAAAAATAAGTACTTACAGACATTTTATTAATAGAACTATTTTGATTATTTTGGTCATTTTTAGATACTACAATATTTGTTCCAAGACTATCTTTACTATCTTCATTATTTGATATTGCATTCTGACTATCACCAGTATGTAAGTCGATATTCGAATTTGTTCCATCAGCTGAATCACCACTTGCCAATCCTTAAACAATTTAAGTTTAAACAATAATTATTTCATTATCAGGAATAATATATTTCATGTGTAACTGAGTTATTTTGTTCCTTGAATTATTTTTAAATTTTAATTATTGCATTTATACAGATATTTATTTAAATCATAAACTATGAATATAACCACAACCTATAAAACAACTATTTTTATGAATCTATACATCATATCACATTCTACATTAAATTCAATGGAATCAGTCATGTTGCTTTCGCATTTCATAAACAAAATAATTAAAATGTATTTTGTATGTGTTTATATATATATATATATATAAACATAACATTTATTATATATATATATATATATATATATAATAAATGTGTATATTATTTGTAATTTTTAATTTATACAATAAACTTTACCTACCTATTTACATATAATATATTCTATTTATTGCACTTAGGAAAATTGTTAACATATAACTACTAAAAACAATAAAAACAATTTAAATGTATTATTGAAAACTTAATGCTGTTTTTATAATTTTACAATATCATGTTAAATTTATTATAGTCAGTTTCCAAACAAATTAATAGTTATAGTATTCCAACTTTGGTGAAATGGCAATACTGAAAAAGAAGTCTATTTGCTATTCAATTTTTATTCACAATGCTGCCTCTATATTACTCTTATGTATAGAAATATGTGGATTTACATTAAATATTTTAATTGTCAAAATTAGTTGATAACACTAGACATTGCAAATAAAAATTAATCTTATCTTATAATTTATCAAAAATTTACAATATTGATTTTATGAAAGAAAAATTAAAATTAACCTTATAATATTCAAATATAATGCCCATTTCAATTATTGTAATTAATTTTTGTTTGTCAAATAAACTTAGTTAAATATATTAAATTGCAAATGATAGCAAATTATGCTTAATTAACTAAGAATATTTGTATAATATATTATTTATACGTACCAGATTCTTTACGTTTTACAGAATTTACTGAACTACTATTAACATTATTAAACAAATATTGCCTTCTTTTCTTTTTCCATCTTTTTGATGGATATGTATATACTTGTCCATTGCTTAAACCAGGCATACGCTGTCTTTCATGCATTAATAAACTAGAATGTGTTTGAGCTACACCTAAAATATATAAAAAATTATAAAATCAAAATCACGAAATAAAAATATACATATATATAAATAATAAAATGGGTATAAAGTTAACACTATATTGTACCTGTTTGTGTATCTAAAAAAGGCATACGTAAATGTCGTTCGATGCATAGTCTTGAATTGTAGTGTACAGAATTTTCAACGGCTTCTCGATAGGATAATTCATTAATAAAACTAAAATTATAAATTATATTATTAATACATTATACAAACACTAACTAGTATGACGCGGATAAAAATATAAAGCCACATATTGACAAAAAATTAAATTTATACAAATACCTATATTATAATTTCAGACAAATAAAATATGTAATCAAATTAAGTAGGTAATTAAATAAGTATGTCTAATAATTTATGAAGGATTATTCAGAAATACATAGATATCAACATTAGATGTCTATTACCTATATTAATAAATAAATAAAAAACTAACATTTTATATTTCTAGTTTTAAACATTTAACATACAATTAATATAATATGTACACTGTTGTCACTACTACCTACTCAACTAGGTACTAACAATAATGTATGATTTTTAGTCATAGGCAGGTACAAACTGAAAATGTTCATCATTCTAACATTAATTAGTTACATATTTTATTAATTTTTAGGAATATTGACAAATATCAATTATGTTGTTTACCAGGTTACGCTCTTCACGAAATTGGGTTTTATTTCGACAACTGCTGTCATAGTATGAAGTGGTATATGTGTGTTGAGCTGTTGACGAAAATATAGCAAATTTTTGACTGAGAGATGTCGTCAACGTATTAGTACAATTGTACAAGTCAGAAGATAATGACCACAAGATGTCTAAACAACGTTTAATATTGTAACAAACGAGACGATTTAGCTTCACTTTACTCGATGAAATAAACTAAATTTACAATAATTAAAAGACATTGAAAAACAAACAATAAAATTGAAACAACAGACGGCGAACATAAATCATTATGATATTAATTATAATAAAATACTCAGTAATGCCGTCATACGTGCGGACTACGAAATGAGCCGCACGAAAATTAGAAAGGTGAAAATGTTACGAGTCGTAATAATGCGAATACGCGATACAACTTCGTACTCGATTAAATGTACATAGTTTAGTTTGTAAAAGTATCGATCGTCGGCGGCGGCTATGACGCGACAGCTGTACCAACTTAACGCTTTTCGTGGTCGCGGTTGTAATGTAAACGTAAAGTAGTGATTCAAATCGTTTCTTTTGTTGTACGTGCGCGCGCGCGCGTGTGTGTGTGTGTTACTGTGTTTTTTTGTTCGCTTTTTTGTGCGTGCGTGAGTGCTTACTGCTTGTGCGTGTCAGACACTCAGACGTCTCAGACGATGCTACCACAGATTGTCAGATTAGATTACTACGATAGAATCTAATATATTTATATACGGATCCGATCCGATTTCCGAACTGGCAGTGGCAGATCGCAGATGCGTAGCAATGTACTTGCATCTCGTTTCGCATTTCTCATTCGGTGCCAAAGCCAAACTGCCAACGGAATTATGCATAAATCAGCGTCCCTTCAAAAGGTCTTTTAATTCATAAATCGATAAAAGTATTTTATTTTTAAAATATTACGTATTTTCGTAAATTATTAAATATTTCTTTATATCAAACACATATTATAATAATATTGTTAAATAAAATTTTCCGGTAAACTTTGAATATTTGATTAATATTAATATGTTACGATTTTACGACTTTGATTACGGTCACAGAATAGATGATATTATTATTTTGGATTACAATTGGATATTATTATTATAATTTTTATTAATATACATATTCATATTTAGGTATAAAAATTAAAATAACATCGAGGTATTAATAAAAATATAAAATACGTTTAATGAATAAATGTAAAAAAGAAAAAAAATATTGATTTGAAATGAGACATGTTCTTTAAATACTATTTTAAAAATAACACAATATTGATTTGATGAAAATGACCGCTGAAAAAAAATAATCCCTTAAATCTACGTATTGTATAGGTAGATATAATAGATTTAGATTATTTTATATGACAATCATAGCCCTAATCACGGTATCTTATCACCATAGTAAAATAAATATTTTTATTTTACTATGTCTTACCCACGATGTACTTTATGTTCTAGAGGCGGAATAATAATTAAATCAAGGTGGATATATAGGTGGTATATTTACCTTGAATTAAACTCTTAGCGTTATCACAACACTATTATCACTTTATCACGTAAATATTAGATATTACAATTTTTAAATTTTTTTAACCTTGTTCTCATTGATTAATTAATAATTATTCAATTTTAAACAAAGTATTAATATTTTAAATTGATTAATAAATCATAATAAATAATTATATTTGTATTTAAAATAGGTACTGGATATAAATTCGTGTACGATACATTAATGTATTTAAATTAGATTAAATATAAATAAAAAACACTTCAACATAATGTATTTTATACAAAAAAAAGAATTGATGCAGTTATTGAAACCGTATTATTGGATTAATATAATCCTTACTTGTTCGTACGTATTTTGTAAAAAAACAAACATATTTTGTCGTTATATTTTTACCCCGACTGGAAACAATTGTGAATTTGATAATGTAAGTGGCTAATTTTTAAAATTAATAAAAAAAAATTACTGTTAAAAAAATTATTATTTTACTTTCAGAAAGAATTGGAAATATTACTTTTTCTTATGATTATTGTAATGATAAGAACAAGAAAAGCTGGTAGCCTTACTATGATAGCTTATCTTTCGTCTAGTTTTTTGTATACTAAAGCAGCAAATTTATTATTGTGGTTTTATTTTGATGTTCGATATGGCATTATTTTTGCTGCTATTGTCATAAGTATGTATGATATGTCAAATGTGTAAAATTTATAAATAATTTATTTCATTTTATTACAGCCATTAGCTTATTATTGCCAGAACCAACTTATTCAGGACCGACTAATGTATTATACTTCAGATCGACAGATTCGTTGGAAAAAATTCTAAAAGAAAATAAAAAAGATACATGGATTATATGTTTTTATACAGTTTGGAATCCATTATGTGCAAATTTTGCTCCTATATTTTCACAACTATCTGTTGAGTATGTACAGTTAAAAAAAAATATAATTATACAATTTTCTATTTTAATTTTTCAAAAATAAATAAATTCAATTATGATTTATATAAAAAAAAATTGTAACAATAAATTTGATTCATCTCTATTATATTATATATAAAGTTAAATTTTTAGTCCTAATAATACCTAATTGTATTATAAATTATAATTCTTTGTGATGTTTGAGAATGTAATTAAGAAAATATTAAATTATAACAATATTGAAAATTTTAGCCAATAATTTAATTTTTAATAAATATATTTAGCTTTATATAATATATAATATAAATATTTACAAGACAGATAAAATTAAATAAATAATATATTAGACATTACTAATGAATATTTAAATAAGGGAAAGAGATACTTGTGTGGAAGGGATACAGGTGTAAAGAGGATAGTGTTGAATTTTGATTACAATTTGAATGCATTGATAAATCATTACATTCGTGAAAACGATTTTGAGTGAAGTTCATCAGATAACATATGTACCGATTAAAATTTTTACATTTATCAGTCTCTACGTTCAATATAAATAATTTATTGTAAAACCCCTAAATGAGTCACCTTAATACCCAAATCTGACAGTACTTCGCTAAGAATTGTTTTATTAATGTAATGATTTATCATTGCATTGAAGTGTTAATCAAAATTTAACACTATCCTCTTTATACCTGTATCCCTAACCATATGTATATTACCATGTATGCTATAAAAGTAGGATAAATCTTGAACCATTAATGTTTAATATTTTTATTTAAAAATCTTCATTTCACAAATAAAAGGTATGAAATTATATTATCCCGATTTTTTTTCATATAACGTATAAAGCCATAAAATGAAAAAATGGTAATTAAAATCCAAAGTTTGAATGAAGCGAGACAAATATTTTTTTTCATACTTTATCAATTATGTATTTAGCGATACTCTCTATATAATTTATATTTCACTGTGTATGTGAAATAACTAATAAGTTTTAATATTTAAAATAGCTATAATTATTATCACATACTTTTTAAAAAATGAAATAAAGTAAAAGATCCTATTTTAAATATTTAATATTAATTAATTAATTTTTATATTTTAGGTATGATACTGAATATCTTAAATTTGGTAAAATCGATATAAGTCGATTTCCAGATGCTGCTCAAAAATATCATATAAGTAATGCATCTCTAAGTCGGCAATTACCGACTGTAATTATGTTTAAAAATGGAATCGAAGTAATTAGAAGGCCCACATATGATACTAATGGAAAAGTGTATAAGTTTTTTTTCACTGAGGTATATATCCATATATTTTTAAATATATTTAATAATAAAAATAAATAATTACATACATTTTATTTTCATATTTTAGGCTAATTTCAAATCAGCATTTGACTTGAATAATATATATAATCAATGTAAAATATTGGATAAGAAGAACAATCTTGTTACTGAAAATAAACCTAAACCTAATAAGAAAGAAAAGATTAATTAGTTTTCTAAACAGAATAGAAAGAATAGAAGAAACACATAATTAACATTTCTTCTATATAGTGATTTTTAGTATGTCATAACTATATATTGATTCTACTAATACGATATTTATATATCGAGTAAATTAATTTATAGATACTAGTTAAATTGAGGGGCATCAATGCGTAACGTACCTTTTCCATTTTTCTAATTTTTCAGTAGAGCCAATTTTCGGTTTTGATACATTTTAAATTATGTAAACTGTGACTTAGGATTTAAAAAAAAAAACAAAAAAATATTTTTAATTTGTTTACAAGTTTATTTATTTATATTTTACATTTTAGATCTGAGCGAAGCAAAGAATGTATTGGTTTTACTATGATATGTGATTATTTTTTTTTATTATTCTGAAGACACTTTTATTACTCGAAATAATGCTCCGATTTTCATGAATAGCATATATTTCCGGTTGGAAAGTGGATGTAGTCAAATTTCACAAAATTGAACCTAAGTGGTAGAAAAAACCACGAAAAAATGAAAAAAACGGCATTTTTCAGGAAAACTGGAATTTTGACGAATTCGATTTCAATATTTGACGATAACTCAGGCAATTTTGAGGAGATTTGAAAATTTTTAGAGTGTTCACATAGCTACTATATATATGTGGTAAAAATTAGGAACTGTTACTTTAATTTTACTACAAAATATAGGACTTTGAATATTTTTTGTAAAATTCATGTTTTGATATATATAATATATAATGTTTCATAAAATTGGCAATTTTTGGTATTAAAGTCTGAAAATTTTACTGAAGTATATATACATACTACTTAACATCATATCGAAATCTTAGAAAAATCCCTAGTCTCCATTTTTTTTTTATAGCTGTTTAAAATTGATATTTTTAGTTTTTCATTTTGTTCTTTTGATTTTAGTCAAAATTTTAATCAATTCCTTCATTATCTGACTGATTTCGCTCAGAATTGTTTTTTGAATGCAATGGTATATCATTGGCAGGAGTATCAGCTCGTCTTTTTAAATATTTTAAAATGCTGTTTTTTACTAAATGGACCTTTTCCAGAATAAGTACTTTTTGAATTAATATGGAATAATGATGTTTTGGAAAAAAGAAAAATTTTAAACAAAACGTGCTAATTTCCAGAATTAAAATATAAAATATAATTGATAATAAACTTTTTATTTATTATAATATATTTATTTAAAAAATTTAAAATAAAATAAATTCCTCTTATAATATTTTGGTAAAGAAGTTGAATTTAAAATAGCAAGGAAAGGGATACTCCTGCCGTAGGGATATAGGTGTGCAAATCATAGTGTTTAGTTTTAATTAGAATTTGAATGCAATGATAAACCATTGCATTCGAAAAAATGATTCTGTGTGAAGTTCAGTCAGATAATGTATGTATTGATTAAAATTTTGACATTTTTTATTAAATATTTAAAACACAAAATTTTATCACACATATAGGGACCATATAAGTACACATATAGTACATAAATGAATATTTTCAAGTCTCTAAGTTCAATATAAATGCTCATAAAATCCCTTGTCACCTAATTGTTAATATCATAAAAATTTTTGTCAATTTCAGATTCTAAAATATACTTTTAGGAACTTGTATCATTATGACTGTATTTGTGTATAAAATATAAAAACAATTGATTACCTTTGTTATATAATAAAAATGTTAATTGATTTTAATACTCATTCCAGTCATTCATTTCCTTTCTCAGAACACTAAAGTTACATCATATTGTATTAATAATAAAATAAAGTAATTTGAAATTTGAATGTGAATGTGAATAATAAAGTTTGATAAGATTTTGGAGGGATATTTTATTTCAATATCATTATCTAATATTTTATTGAAGTCAACAATATAAAATAATTTTATTAAAATATAAATTATATAGTATTTTAATAAAATATGTCAAACAAATGAAATTTTAAATTACATTTTTAAATAATGATTTAATAATTAAATTTTCTAATTCCATAATTTTAAATAAATTAAGTCCATTTTGGAAAAAAAATATTTAATTACCCATATCAAATGCATTGGAAAAGATGCGTTTTGCAGAATAATGGCAAAAGAACATTTTGCAGTAAACAATACTATGGAAATAGAACGTTTTGAATAAAACAGTAGTTTTCAATCATGTTTTTATACAGGAAAAAGTCTGTTTTGTCAAAAAATAATGATACTATTCGATTCCTTGTAGAATTTACCATAAAGATCAATGTATATCTCAAAATTAT
Organism: Tetraneura akinire; assembly: GCA_021307375.1. Taxonomy (NCBI): domain Eukaryota; kingdom Metazoa; phylum Arthropoda; class Insecta; order Hemiptera; family Aphididae; genus Tetraneura; species Tetraneura akinire. The sequence continues at coordinate 2,440,211 of JAIUCT010000015.1, forward strand.
TAAAAATGGATAAAGTACGTTATGCTTTGAAGGCCCTCAATTATTAACTTCATACGTATGAATTTGAAAATTATGTAAATAGTTAAATATTAATATTATAGCCATAATGCTAAGATTAATTTATTGAAATGTAATTTTAATAACAATATTTAAAACATTTAGAATTGTAATTTTGTGAATATTTGTTTATTCAACATGATGTATAGTATTATTTTTAAGCTTTAATTATAAACATTTTAGATTCTGAATGAAACAAAGAATTTTTTTTTATGACTAAATTTTTTCTACCAGGAAAAATATTCTGATTTTCACATTTATTTATGTCATTATTCAAATTTTTCAAAATTGATCTTATGCAATAAGAAAATCCACCAAGAAATTACAAAAACACGGCATTCTTCACGAAAATGATTTCAATATTTTATAACTCGGGCAATATTAAACTTAGAGACTTAAAAATTTTATTGGATGTTAACATAGGTGCTATATATATAAAATTTTCGAACAGTTAAGTTAATTATTTGACAAAATATAGAACTTTGAATATTTCCAAAAAATTAAATTTTTATCTCTATAATGTTTGATAAAATTTGCTATTTTGAGTTATAAAATATGAAAATTTATTGCAGTATCCTCACATAATACTTGATGTGTTACCAAATTATTAAATAATCCCAAATTTCAATAATTTTTATAGCTGTTTAAATTTAAAATTTTTAGAATTACAAAAAAAATGTACTTTTATTTAAGCAAATATGTGTTTGGTTTAAATAAATAAAAACCCAAATCCACAAAAAATTTACTTTTATTTTAAGCAAATACGTATTTCGGTAACAAAGTTGCCATCATCAGTGCAAAACAGACTGAATGGAAACATCAGTCTGTGTTTTGCACTGATGATGGTAACGTTGTTATCAAAATACTTATTTGCTTAAATTAAAGTAAATTTTTTGTGAATTTGGATTTTTATTTAATTTAAATACATTATCCACATCCACAAGTGAATACTAAACAATAAATGAATTATTCTTATTATTTCTCAATACTATACAATAATTTTAAATAAAATTGACAAAACATTTTGAAATTTGTATTAAATCTTAAATACCTACCTACCTACTTATTACTTAACTCAGTTCCAAATTATTGTGAATATTACATTTACTATTTACCTTTTTATATATATATATTGGTTTAAAGTATAAAAAAAAGAGATGATACTGCTGTAAAATATATAAAATAAATAAATAATTATAATTTTACCTATAATTGACACAGAATTAATCATCTTATAACAATTATATATTTATATTGCCTTATTTAATAATTGTCAATTCATACCTGTACGCATAAGCTATATATACATAAATAAAATTAATTTTTTAGGTAATACATATTTAAATAATACATTATAAAATACTATATAATATATTTATTTGAATGCTAAACAAAGTTAAATATAAATTTAAATTCTGAGAATAGCTTGGAATGTTTCGGTTTTACAAAACATTTTTTTTTTTTTTTTTAATTTCTTTATGAAAATACGATTTATAAAAGTAAAAGTGGTTTGATTGCCATATATATTTATATTATATTATTAATAACTAATAAAGTAATAAGTAATAACGAATAATACGTTTATAAAATTATTATTTCACGTAACATAAACGACAAACGGAATATATTATTTTATATTAATTAATATTAATAAATAAATATATATATACGAATATAAGAGGACACAGTGGCGTATTTACGGGGGGGGGGGGTCGGGTTCAAACCCCCCCCCAGAGAACTAAAAAAGTACCCATTTTAACATTTGTTTAAAATTTTCATAAATTTTCAGAAAAATAATATAATCTATATTATAATATTATTTTTCTGAAATATACTTTGTTTAAGGCTCTCAGATGCATGATTTATCGTTATCGCTGACCGATGTCAATTTATCTGACTCATGTACGTATTTTAATGTTAGTTTTAAGTTTAAGGGGCCTCTTTACTGCCAATATTTTTGTTAAAAACTACCTAAATGATTGATAATATTACTTGTAGTGGCTGTGATCGGATTTCAATTCTGAAAAAATATTATAATTGAGAAATAAGTGTTCTAGATATCGTACGTTGTACTTTTATCAATTTTCATTTTATACTCAAATAAAAAAATGATTAAATATTGTAATAAAATACAATTAATAAATTAGGTATAAATTTAATTATGTAATAAAGTACTTCGTACGATCTCTTGTAGTTTTGTAGCTGAATCTAAATATTTTTTAAAAATTGAAATCCTATTATTTCAACTACATGTTTTTTTTTCCCAGGACCGTATTTAAAACAATTGTATACTGTTAAAAACAAAATTACATTATTACGTATAATTATGGTAGTAAAAATTTGTGTTTTTTTGTTATAAAGTTATCCCAAAATTTTGACTTGGCACACCCCCCCCCCCCCCCCAAGTCTTTGGAACCGCCACTGGTTGAGAGGCCCCCCAGGTCCCCATTTCTTGTTATTTTGCTGTTGTCGTCATGCAAGTATTGTTTATTCAATTTGGAATTAAATTTTTATTTTAAAAATTTTCAAACCCCCCCCCCCAAAAAAAAAACATTGAAAATACGCCACTGTGAGGACAGTACAGTTCTCCGGCCGAGCAAGATATACTTTACGTTTAATTAATGTTTGTGCGTTATATGTTATATCTAATCTTGTTACGTGACCGAATATTTTCTTCTATTTTGGAACATCCTTCCTCAACCAAGTATGCCACGCTGCTGACCTTCATTACACAATATAGGTTTATTATTTTTGTTTAAATTTATTGATGCACTAAGCCACTAATCACTGCTCGAACACTCATTTTAGATTCTGACTTTCTGAGCGAGCGAAGAATACTCGTATATTGGTTTTACAATGAAGTGTGATTTTTTTTTTTTATGTCTGAAAACACTTTTACTACCCGAAATATACTCCGATTTTCACGAATAGGATATGTTTTCAGTTGGAATGTGGATGTAGTTGGTACTTTAAATCATTTTTTGAATTTCTCAAAATTGACCTTAAGCGGTAGAAAAAATGACGAAAAACCAGCATTTTTCACGAAAACTGAAATTTCGACGAATTCGATTTCAATATTTCACGATAACTCAGACAATTTTAAATATAGAGACTTGAACATTTTTTTGGGTGTTCACATAGCTAATGTATATAGGTGGTAAAATTTTGGAACCGTTACGTTAATTATTTTTCTACAAAATATAGGACTTTGAATATTTCGTAAAATTCTCGTTTTTATGTACCTATAATATAATGTTTGATAAAATTGGCAATTTATGATATTAAGGTCTGAAAATTTTACTGAAGTATATATACATATTACTTAACACCATATCAAAATATTAGAAACATCTCTATTCTCAATTTTTTTTTTCATAGCCGTTTTAACTTGAAATTTCAGTAAAATCAATATTTTAATTATTTATATGGATTTTTCTTATTATATTACAATATTTTACAATAATGTTAAATAAAATTGACAAATATTTTTTAAAAATTTTGAAAATTTAATTATATAAAAATTATATAGAGTGTTCATTTATGTACTATATGTGTGAATCCCATAAGCAGAGCTTAAAAAATATGTTAATAACTTTAAAATTGCCTGAGTTATCGGGAAATATGGAAATCAAATTGGTCAAAATTTCAGTTTCCGTGAAAAATTCTGTTTTTTTGTCGTTTTTTCTATGGCATAGAGCCATAGAGTTAATTTTGAGAAATTCGAAAAATGACTTAAATAAAGTACCAAACTACCAACTACATCTACTTTCCAACCGGAAACATATTCTATTCGTGATAATATCGGAGCATTATTTCGGGTGGAAAAAGTGTCTTCAGACATAAAAATAAAAAAACAAAAAACAGACACACAAAATTCGCTTCGCTCAAAATCTAAAATTGTAGATTACATAATATTATGTTTTGAATGTTATTTATAATTTTTATAACAAAATTTTAATTACTTTCACTTAAAAACTAAACCTAGTATAATATTAATAGTTAATTATAATTTAATCATATTATCACTGAATTAAATTTGAATTTTTTTCATTACAAGATGAATTATTTATATTTTACGGCCCCCACTAAAAATTTTTGTTCTCCAATTTGCTCTACCTAAAAAAATATCCTGGCTCCGCCACTGTTATTAGTCAGTTTATAAAATTATATGCGATGTGTCCATAATGATTTATAAATATTTGTCTTTAAAATAATGTGTATAAAGAAATGTATTTCTAAATAAATGTTTGTATTCTTTTTTCTTCTTTTAATATCCATTATTATTGTATTTTGGAGTATTTCCATTTTAGGTTAGGTTATTATTTTTACACTGACATAGACACATTTTAATTTCAAATGTTTATTTCGACATTAATATTATAGGTAGTCGCTATGGATAATTTTACGAATTAAAATATTATTTTATTATATTGTAATATAACTGCGATTTTTTTCTGCAATATTTCGTATAGATTTTAGATAGATAATATATTTATACTTTGAGCGTTTTACTAAATATCATAAATTCATAATAATATTAATAATAATTTATCTTTCATATTATAAGAATATTTTCCAAAGATGGACGATGAAATTATTGTAAAAGATCTTGAATTACAGTCATTGATTGGCTTCGATGGTAACCCGAAGAATGGACTGATATTACATCCAGACGGTGTTCATTTAATTTATCCGATCGGAACTAATATCACTGCTTACAATTGGTCTTTGAAAACACAAAAATTTTTCGAAGGACACACGAACATCATATCGGCCGTAACTGTATCAAAATCTGGTAAATATGTTGGATCTGGCCAAGTGAACTATATGGGATTTACCGCGCCGATAATCGTATGGGATTTCAACACGCGGCAGATCATTACAAAATATGAACCGCACAAAGTACGAGTAGAGTCCGTGGCGTTTTCCTGTTGTGAAAATTACTTGATTTCGTTGGGCGGCCTCGACGACGGTTCCATCATCGTGTACGATATAAATAAAAAAGAGGTTTTGTGCGGATCTTCGTCAGTGAAGTCCACGGCCGGTTTATCGACGGTGGTCAAGTCAATGCATTTGCGCGGCGAATGTTTTATCGTGGCTGGCGAGAATATACTTAGACTGTGGACGTTGAACAAAGAGCAAAGGAACATCCAGCTGTTTGATACGTCGTTCGCCAAAATCAAACGGAAAATACTATGCTCGGAAATCGATAGCACGGACGAGTACGCGTTCTGTGGCACCAGTACTGGGGACATTATGAAAATCAAATTGAACTTCTTGTCGGACATTTCCGTCGTGACGCCATCTAATTCACCGACGCTGATCGGATGCTTCGCCAAATATCCTTCGATAAAAACTAAACGTCGTCACGCTAGTAAACCCACCATTGAGTTATACAGCATGGGCGTGACTTCGCTGTACCTGATGGCCGACGGAAACATGATTGTGGGATCAGGTGGTGGTGCCGTGGAACTAGTGAGTCAGAAACCGACCGCCGACGGCAGTGACGGGAAGAAGAGCAACGGGTGCAAGTTCGAGACCAAATTGGCGGTTCCCACGCACCCATTGCTGGAGGTCATCAAGTCGGCAAATGTGAACTCTACCGTGACCAGCATACAGCTGATGAAGAACGTTATATTTGTGGGGACGATAAACTGCGAGATGTTCACCATCCGTATGGAGGACTTTGACGTTACACGCGTGTTCACGTGCCACACGTCGGTGGTGTACGATCTGGCGTTCCCGCACAATTACAGCAAGGTGTTTGCTACCGCAGGCAGAAACGACGTGCGCGTGTGGTCCGTGGTCACGCTCCAGGAATTGCTCCGTATTACCATCCAAAACTTCACGTGTTCCGGCGTGCTGTTCTCGTTCGACGGTTCACAGATCGTCACGTCGTGGAACGACGGTAACATTCGGATATTCATGCCGGAGTCCGGACGGATCCTGTACACTATACACGACTGTCATAACAAAGGAGTGACGGCCATCGCCGTGTCCAAGGACGGCAAAAAGTTAATAAGCGGCGGTGGCGACGGTCAAGTGCGCATCTGGCGGTTGAACAATTTGAACGGCACGTTGCTGGCCGTACTCAAGGAGCACAAGGGTCCGGTGAGCTCGATCGACGTGCACCAGCTAGGCCACGAGGCGATTACGGCTAGCGCGGACGGTACGTGCGTTGTCTGGGACATTGTCCGGTTCACGCGGCTGTCCATAATGTTTTCCACCACGATATTCACTAGCGCCAAGTACCATCCTAACGGCGCTCAACTACTCACGTGCGGCACCAACAAAAACATCGGATTCTGGGAAGCACTGGATGGATCTTTGATCCGCGAGATCGAAGGATCGTCAGCGTCGGCTCTAAATTCGCTGGACGTTACGCCCAACGGTTAGCATAATAATATATTAATATTGTATAATATTAGTATCGTAAGTATTATATTATTAACAAGAGCGAGTGTATGTGTTACGGTTACGACAGGAAAGTACATCGTGACCGGAAGCGCGGATCAGATGGTTAAGGTATGGCTGTACGAACAGGGAGTGCCCACGCACGTCGGCACGGGTCACGCGGGCGTAGTAACTAACGTGAAGGTGAGCCCGGACGGGAAATCGTTGGTGAGCACGAGCGCGGACGGTGGCATATTCTTGTGGCGTTTTCCCCATGCCGCGGACGTCTCGACGCCGAGTACCGCGGATGACGGATCTAAATGCAGTCCACGAGAACAGCAAACGGAACGTTCCAGAAAACTGTCGCTGAAGAAAACCATGCCGGAACGCGTAGAGAACATCTCTACCATATCCGCGTCTCAAAAATCTCAAGCGGTTGAAAACGGTTCGCGCGTCATGACGGCGGCGCCATCCGGCGACGGCAGTAATAACGTTGACGCGGCCACTGGCGGATCGGTTAAGTGTCTGTGTCGATGTGGGACCAAGTGCGTTTGCTGCGACTAGTGTTGTAGTAGAACCGCAATAAACCGTTCAACCGATAACACGTATGTAATATATACCGGCACGCAAATACTATATACACTAGTATGTCGGTATATACCACTAATTTGGTCACGTCATAATGTTATTTTGTAATTAATATTTATTACTAATTAGTAATTAATCGTTAATCGCCGTATTTATACGGTACCAGGTATCTATCTGTATACTGTTTCCGTTCAAATAACGATTATTTTTTTTTCAATCCTCCAATGTAATTTTTTTTATTTTTAATACATCTTTTGGTTTATAAATTGTATACGCATTATATTGGATTCAAAAGGTGTAATATTTTTATATATATATACTATGTTATGTTGTTTATTTAATATATTTCATACGAAAATCGATTTATTGATTCTTAATCAAAGCAACTATATATTATAATCAGGGGGGTTCGACGGGTTCGGAACTTTTAGTAAGTACCTAGGTACCTACTTAAAAACATGATAATGTTACGCGATAAAATATGTACTAAAAAACCTTAAAATAAGCATAAAAAAATCCAATAAAATGGATTTTAAATATTTTTATTGTTATTGTACACTATAATGTACTTATGTAAAAAAAAATTTTTTGACTGAATTTCTTATACCTACCTACTATTTCTTATATTTTGTAATTTTGCTTTCATGCAAAAAAATGCTTTCTCAAAATAGATAGTTAATTATAGTACGTAATAATATTAATGTTCACACCTCATAATTATTAAAAATAAATCATAATGATATAGGAGGTAAGTAGGTAAAAGTTATAAAAAAAGTCATAATTTATTATATTAAATTATATAATCTAATATTTTAGATTCTGAGCGAAGCGAGTCTTTTTTTTGTTTTTGTTTTTAGGTATGAAGACATTTTTACTATCAGAAATTTTTAATAATTTTCAGGAACAGCATTTGTTTTCGGTTAGAAAGTGGATGTAGTTAGTACTTTATTTAGGTCATTTATCGAATTTCTCATTATTTCGGATAGTAAAAGTGTCTTCAGACATAAAGAAAAAAAAAATAGACACATCATTGTAAAACACTCAAAATATAAAATAATAAAATTAAGTAGGTAGGTATATTTTAAATTTATTAAATATAAATTGTTCTCTATATATATATTGCGATAATATGATTAAACATACTATATTAATAATAAAGTATAATGTACTCGGGGGCGGATTGGTGGATAAGGGAGATCGGGAAAGCTCTTGCTGAATATTTTTTTTTTTTTAATAATAATAATTATTATAAATTAAATATTAAATTAAAAATAAGATTACGTGTAATACATTCTTAAAATAATTTAGTAATTATTATATTTTGTTATTTTTAATATAATTCTATACCTATAGTATATTGTACATCTATAAAATTAAATACCTACTTGTACACCATTGAAGGGTATTTTTATGCCAGTATTCGTATTCCATTCTTTTATTACCAAGTATAGTTTGTTTAGTATTTTTATATATAACCTTTATTGAAATAAATAAATAATAGACCATCGACTGCGGGTTAAATACTTATCGTTTTTATCATGAAAAATAATAAAATAATACCAAAATTTATTTTTATTTGGACGTATAAATATTAATTTATACATTTTTGGAGTAAAATAATTCAAAAATATTATTTATAATTTATTACAGTTTTTTGATAGGTAATTTATTTTCAATGTTTCTATACCTATAGGCTATAAGTTCGACGAATTGCATTGTGCATAGTTCATTTTAATTTTATCATTTTAAATTATATTATTTCATAGGCGCAACTAGAGACAAAATCTTGGGGGTGTTAAAATGAGAATATAATAAACATTTTGGTATATATATATTAAAGAAATATCTATATCCTCTCCTCACCAAAAAATCTAATTATGCCACTGAATTCACATATATTATCATATAATATAATTTAATTTGAAACTATGATGAATTATAAGTTTCTAAATAAATTTAACAAGTTTCAGCATACACCAAATATCATATAATAATCACAATAATAAATAATTATATAAATCAGGGGCGGATAGGCCTATCGGTAAATCGGAATTTTCCCGTTGGACCTCGTCGTATGGGACCCCCTGGTAGCCATGAATGAACTATTTACATTATGTTTGAATTACATGAAATATTAATTACAATATAATTTCGAATTGTATATAGATAATAGATTATACATATAAATAGGTAGGTACATATTATATTATCGATTTAAAAATAAATTTAGACTTATGAAGTTATGATTTTTGAAGTAATACCTATTTAGTTATAAAACAATACAATTTTAAAAGCTTAAATCCAAATTGGCCAAATGTACATACATTATAAAGAATAAAGAAAATACTGAAAATTTAACGAAGTTCAATATTTTCATGAAAAATTGATGTAACTACACAGTTTCAAAATTTTACTACGTATATAAAACATAGATTAAATATATTTAATCTATGTATAAAATATCTAATTAAATACAGTAAAAAATTTTTTAAAAAAAATTCTACAAGTGACTCAATATTAAAATATTAGTAAAATAAAAACTCACTAAATTTAATATTTTTGGTGTTATGTAAAACATTTAAAATCGATTTCGTTAAAATCACAGATTCCATAATTATTGTCGATTATAGTTTTTCTACCAGTGATTTTAATTTTGAGAAATTTGTAAAATGACCTAAGTAAAGTACTAACTAGAATAGGTACTAGATAATATTCTTTACCGGAATCATAAATCATAATATGCTATTCGTGATAATTAGGTCATTATTTTTAGTCGAAAATATGTTTCATACAAACTAAAAAAAAGACACACCATGATAAAACCAATACATTTTTCGCTCAGCGCTCAGAATGTAAAATAAATTGTATTTAATTGTAGTATGAAATATTAGTAGGAACGTATATAAATATATAATGGTTTAACATTGCATTTAAATTATAATTATAATTAAATACTATGATATCCACACCTATATCCCTGCGGCAGGAGTATCAGATCTTTTTTTATATTAAAATTATTTCAAAGAAAGCAATTAGTAAATTAGTATAAATAGTATATTTAATTATTAAACACTCAAATATGTATAAATGATTAGTGTACATAATTTATAATTTATATTTGAGTAAAAAAATTTAAAAATAGAAGCGAGTTCTAAAACAATTTAAAGTGCCTAAATCAGTTTCAAATTTATAGTGGATAAATATAATTATGTAGGGATATATATTTTTATTATTTATTATTGAACAGGTAAGCATTGTTGGTAAATAATTTATTATTCTAAAAAAAATTTCTAATTGACAAAATTCTTTGTTCTAACTTCTATTGATGTAAAAATTGAATATTTTTATAATGCTAAATATTTGAAAATGATTTTTATATAATTTTTTCCAATAGCTACATGATAATTGTTTTTTGTGAGATTGATAGATCTACAAGTGTATAAACACATGGAATGATATGCTATAATAATTAAATTAGGTTTGATAAATAATTTTTACTATTCAAGTTTTCTAAAACCAAATAATTTATTTTATGAATGCATTTTTAAGGTTTCCGATATTTAATACTATGGTTTTAGGAACGGAACAAATATAAACAAAAATCATTAATAAAATTTTTGTTTATTTAATTGTTATTGAATTTTTTTTAGTATAATATAATTTATATTGTCCTATGGATAATATAATTTTACATTTTTCTTTTTTTAATATCGATTTTAATAATTTTATAAATTAGTAAATTCTTATGATAAACTGAGTAATGTAAGTTTTTCGTTCAGCTCTAATTGAGTCTTGGTTAGTTGTGACAAAGTAATAACCATCAATAAATCCTAAAAAATATATAAAATTGTTATAAATATAAAAAAAAAAAAATTATAAAAAAATAAATATATGTATTTTTGTTTACTTTGACATTAGAGTTAAACATTTCTTCAAATCTTTCTGGTGACACATGTGGTACACTGTGCATAAGATCAAGTAACATGCGCCCAATATGACTGTTATCTGCTGCATTACAATCACTAGACATTAACACATTATCAATATAAGATAAAACTACATCTAGAAGATCTGAAATTTTAGACGACGCTTCTTCTATTTGAATTAATTCAGCAATTGGTTCTTGACATTTTTGTCCAACGGCAACTGTTCTTTGGCATAAACTCACTATAAAGTTAATAACAAGAAATATTACTTCTATTATTATTATTATTTACTAGATACTTTTAATTTTTTGGCTTAAAAAAAATTAATTAATTTATAATATGTATACCTGATACTTAATTTAAATAATATTAATATTAAACCATTACTTAATTATTTTTTTTATATTACAAATTTTAAGTTATTAATTTTTTTTTTTTTTTGTAATACTATAAAATGGTTTAGCATAAAATAAATGATGACAGGATATCTAAATTAATTAAAACATATATATATATATATTATATAATAGTCAATTTTTTTAATGTTATTATAAGTTATGTATATAATTTCTAACAAATTAATTTCATCTATAATTTATCGTTCAAATATTATTACAATAATAATTATTGTCTTTAGCTTTATTACAGTAAATTAAGTGTTAACTTCTTGACAAAACATATCAATTAACATTAAAATATAGTTATATAGTTGGGACTATTTATTTATAAACTATAATAATAAGTGTAACTTACATCCAACAGTTTCAGGTTGATAACAAGTAACTTCAATTGGTACATTAATAAACATATTTCCAGTTTTGCCACCAGGAACACCAATCTGTGTACTGTTACAAAACAGTATAAATTTAATTAATATAATAAACTATCAATAAAATCAGAAAAATACAATTTAATTAAAAAAAATTTGGTAGGTATAATATTATAAAATACATCAATAAACTTTTCTTGTACCTATATTCTATATATTACAAATAAAATAGTTATTTTTAATCATTTTTATATTAATTAATTTTTATGTAATATGTATATTTATATATACTATATATAGGTAATAAAATATATTTTTAAACAATTTAAATAAAACATTAAAAAAAAAAATAATAATTTAATTTTATAACTTACCTAACATATGCTTTCAAACCCATATTATCATTCTTCAATGTTGTGTCTAAAGTAATGTGTACTGGATTGTTACACTCCATTAAGTAGTATTCATGTATGGTTGATGAATGTGTAGTTACCTCATTACCTGTAGCCCACCAACCAACAATTTGTTCTGATCTATTAATTTTCTGATTCATTTTTAACACATCTGCTGCATAAACAATATCAGCTTCAACCTTAAATTTTATAAAATTATATAAATTAACATCTAATTGTTACATAATTAAAAACAAATATCTATTTACTTACAGTATCTTCATATTCTCTGTGAGGAATACCAAATGAATTAGTTACCTCAACTACATCTTTATCGACAGTGCCTTAAACATATATTATGGTAAATATAGGTACCAAGAATTACATTAATATTTAATATATTTTATTAAAATTACATACCCATTAATGTTCCAATTACCCGATGAGCATCAACATTTCTGCGTTCGTAAGCATCCACAATTTGAAATAACACAACCGGGTGAATTTTCACTGTCAAATTTAAGGCCATCGTCTTATATTTAATTTAAGTTTCAGCAAAATCAAGATTATCCAATAAATTTACAGTAAATGTAAAATAAACAGCTTCGATTTAAATATTATTTCAATTACACTTCAGAATTATAATTATTGTTTAAAGTAAAAACTTAATCACAAACAATTAAGAAACCATAGACAAACTATTTTCGACAAAAAAAGAAAAAAACATTATAATAGTTTTTAAGGTTATGTCAGGAGTTAAGTTTTACCGGGTAACATAAAGATTTGACGTGGTAACCATGAATTAAGATAGTATGGATACCCAACATGCTAGAAAAAACGTAATACCAAAGTGACTACAAAATTGAATCCAAATAACAGCTGACATATGCGGAAAACCAACGTTAGCGCTGCTAGTGTCCTAATACAGTACTAAAATGCTACGGACACGGCTATGCTAAATTTAGCACTTCAATAAAAATTGTCATAAATTAATTTCCCGCCATTTACATTAGGAATTAACATGTACGAATATTTAAATTAATGAAAAATTGCAATTATATTCATGTTCATGTTACACGTGTAGTTCTGGTGTTGGTTTATATTTGGCAATAATTATTTTTAAAATGGCATGTTGTACCTTTTTGTCAAAAGAATACGAGAAGTACCTTTGGTGTACCTAAAGATTTTAATATTTTAAAAAACTGGATCATTAGAAACATTTGAATACACGTAAATGAATTTTTTTAAATGAATATTAGTTTAAAACTTGAATGTCAAGAACATTAAATAGATATGTTAACTAATATTTTTACATATTATATTACAATGAGAATGAGGCAGCATACTTATATGCTAAACCAAAATATGTAAAAAAAAAAAAATAAAATCAAAAAAAAATTATCAAAATTAGTTACTTCTTAAATAAAATAAATATAATATAGTTAAATATTCTTGTAACACTTACCTCTTTTACTTCTACATCCTGTTTTTAAAAACTATAAAGTAACATAATAAAATAATATATTTTATTTAATATTATTATTCAATTATCTGTTATTAAATACAAAAACAAAATTATAAATTGTTATACCTCAACCTTAACGATCTAAATTATATACCTATTTAAATAATTCAAATTTAAAGTAATAAAACTTATAAATTTAACTCTACTTTTCAAAAACTCAACACTTTAAATTACGGTTATTCTTATCGTGTATAGTGTATAGGTACAGTAGATAATGGCATGTACAATGATTTCATATTATCCCGTTTGGAGCGCTAGTGCAGGTTTTCCGCAGTATAGAGAGTCAATTTAGTAGTCACTTTTCACACTCAAGTTGGGTATCCATACTATCTTAATTCATGGTGGTAACTGACAACACAAATTTAATAACGAATTAATTGATAAAAAAAAAAATATATATACTATACGAGTATTAAAATAAAATAAATATTTTAGAATTTAATATTTATAATAATATAAATCAATTTTTTTTATTAAATTAATATTAAATTAATTATAATAAATTATAAAATATTCGGGTGTAAGGCATAATTTTATAATATACTATTAAATAAATATTTATTATTATAAAACTATTTTATTTTTTTTTAAATATTATTTTTAATAACAATAATATTTTAACCCTTCTATTGATAGATGAAGATGAGGATATTATTTATAAGGTATTATTAGGTTAGTAGGTAGATTATTATATTAATTTATTAAAATAAATCTTTACTACTATAAAAAGAGTGTACAATTTTTTATATCATTAATATTTAAAATGTATTTTATTGTTTTATAAAATGTTACATGTATATTTTATTTATACATTAAAAAATATATAAATAAATAAAAACCAAAGTCCACAAAAAATTTACTTTATTATTTTAGTAAATAGGTAGGTACGTATTTCGACAACGATGTTATCATCTTCAGTCAGTGGCGGTCAAATGATTTAGTTATGGGGGGGGGGGGATGTGACTGATTTTTTAACACGCACTATTTAATCATTAAAATCAAATTTATGGTTATGCTTAATATAATTTTTTTACAAAATTAAGGTAAATGAATACTTTATTCTTAACAATATTTATACATATTATATAAGAGTACAAAAAGCAAAACACGTAACAGTGATAACAAAATGGAAAATACGATATTATTATTCATATTATGACAAATTTTAAATTTAATAATAATCAATTTATTTCTCTGTGAATATAAAACTATGAGCTTCGGGAAAAAAATTACAACAGTCATAAAACTAGGTACTTAATACATTTAAGTCGTAATATTAAATTTAATAATTATAAAAATTAATAAAAAAATCACATTTTAATATAATAATAGATGTATGTGAAAAATAGTTTTATATTAATTACAATTTGTTTGATCAATTAATATTTTTACATAATATGTAAATTGTATATTGTATATCTAATTTTTAAATAATAACATCATGAAACATAATTAGATTATACCTAATAATTTCACTGTTCTACTGTTGTGATTGTTGTCACGATTTTAACATCATAATCATGGTGATGATTGCGTTGCCCACCAAGGCGAGGATGGTGCCGTCCACCACGGCGATGATGACGTTGGCCACCAAGGCGACGACCACAATGTTGACGACTCCGGCCACCACAATGAAGATGGTGACGATGGTAGTGATAGTGGAATCATTTCGTTTGACCAAATGGATTCAGTATCTGCTGTCAATGATCGCTTAGGAATTAATTCATCATTGCCCTTTTTTTTAGCTAGAGTCGAAAGTACAGGTGCAGATATTACTGGAAATGCGGAAAACCAAGATTTATCGGAAGATGACTTAATAAGTGCCTCGAATTTCATCTGGTTATTATAAACAAAATATATCATAATTTAATTTATTTCATATTATTATTAATATCGACTATAATAGTTAGTATACTTGTTATCAATAATGATACGCACAGTTATACACTATACCACAGAGTAAGGAATACGATATAATCAATACTTATATTCAAGGTATACTTATAGTTTCTACAAAGGTATACAGTATACACTATAAGTTTTTGTTTTCAATTATTAATAAATTTATAAAAAAAATCGATAGTATTGCTCACAATTGGAAATGAGAAGAGATAGAAATAACTTACCTAATAAATTTAATATAATACCTACCTACTTAGAAGAATATCCTGTCTGTATATCGCGCATAATTATTAACCTAGTTAAATTTGGGTTAAAAATAATTATTGAAACACATATTAATAATTAATTATAATATGTAATTTAAATTACAATAATTAAACAGAATAGTTTTTAAGTACCTATAATATAATGTGTTGATAAATTAACTGTAAATTATAGGGACTTAAAAAATAATTTTTAATAAATTAAACTACTTATATATAGTTATGAATTAAAAAATTTCAAACCTTAAAATCCAAAATTGTCAATTTTATCAAGCATAATCGAGAAAAAATGACATTTTTAAGAAATGTTCAATGTTTTATATATTATATTCATAAATAATCAATGTAATGGTTTCAAAATTTTATCATATCTGATGTAATAATGTGCCTATTTGAATACAAAATAAATTTTTCAAGTACCTAAGTTCAATATTTTTCGAATTATCGTAAATATTAATAATGCACGAGTTTTCATGAATATTGCTGAATTCTTTTCTATTTTGGAATTTTTTTTTTATATAAGCTCAATTATACGAAATAGCAAGGGAAAGGATACAGGTGTGCAATCATAGCGTTTAATTTTAATTAGAATTTGAATGCAATGATAAACCATTACATTCGAAAAAACAATTCTGAGCAAAGTTCAGTCAGATAATGTAGGTATTGATCAGTGGCGGTCAAATGATTTTGTTATGGGGGGGGGATATGGCTGATTTTTTAACACGCACTATTTAATCATTAAAATCAAATTTATGGTTATGCTTAATATAATTTTTTTACAAAATTAAGGTAAATGAATACTTTATTCCAATATTTATAAAAAAATTGAGAATAGGGATATTTCTAATATTATTCAGTTTTTGTGAAAAATGCCTTTTTTCGTCATTTTGCCCTCTAGCTAAATTTGTTAACATTAATGCAAATTCTTTATCATCTTTTGTCTCATGATTTCGGTCAACTCATAAAATTTAAACGTTTCCTAAATATTTTTTATTAATATCATTTCTATGTCATTAGGAACAACATTGAAATTTTGAAATTATCGTATAACGGTGTAGACAATACAGGTGATAATTGGAAAAAATCACCTAACAATATTATGTATATATTACCGAATGGTTCGTTAATTCTCATTATAGACCTTAGTCTTTGATCTGTGATGGGCCATGGGCCAACCCCCGGGAGGTGCTTAAAGATGTATTATGAGATTTACGATGGAAATTTTTGCTTATAGATGCTATAGATGTATTGCTATTAGTTTCAATAATATTTATATTATCACTATATATTATGGTTACTAATTTACTATTATAATCAACAATTATTATTATAAACAAATTTAGCTCATTTTTTCGTCCTTTTTTTGTGTCGCATGTGGTCAATTTTGAGAAATTTGAAGAACGACTAAAATAAAATACAAACTACATCCAATTTGCAATCGAAAACATATAACATGCGTGAAAATCGGAGCATTATTTCGGGTAGTAAAAGTGTCTTCAGACATAAAAACAAAAAAAAAGACACATAATATATCATTGTAAAACCAATAGGTACATTCTTCAAACTTCATGGGAGGGGATCTATCCCCCTCATCCCCCCCCGTTTGACCGCCACTGGTATTGATTAAAATTTTGACATTTTTTTATTAAATATTTAAAATTTTAAAACGCAAAATTACATAAATGAACTCTTGATATTGTGTTGTCAAATCAAAAAAATTCATGTTACCATTCTATAACAAACAAAAATTACTACAATTAATAATCACCACAATATCCCAATAATAAATGCCGTTTATTCGTAATTTTTTTTATATTTTCGTTTAAATTAAAAATATCAACTATAAACAGCTATCAAAAAAAATTGAGATTAGAGATTTTTCTAATATTTTGATGTTTATATCATATCATTAATATGTAAATATACTTTAGTAAAATTATATATTATACATATATATTATATATAAACGAATTTCTGTTTGCATTCTATGCATTCCTAAACGGTTGGACACCAATTGCGACGAAATTTGGTACAGAGATATAATTATTAGGTCTATGGGCAGAAGATCGGTTAAGTTAAAAAGAGATGGGCCCAATCCCGGGAGGTGCTCAAACAAGTATTATTGGTTTCAATAATAATTATATTATCACTATAGTTATTATTATAAACATCTATTATTTAACTGATGAGTCGAATTCGTCGAAATTTCTGTGTGAAAAATATCGTTTTTTCGTCATTTTTTTGTCGTTTTTCTGTCGCATGGGGACAATTTTGAGAAATTCGAAAAATAACTTAAATAAATTACATCTAATTTTCAATCGAAAACATGTATTATAATTCGTGAAAATCGGAGCATTATTTCGGGTAGTAAAAGTGTCTTCAGACATAAAAAGAAAAGAAAAAATGAAAAAAGACACACATCATTGTAAAACCAATACATTATACGTTCTTCGCTTCGCTCAGAATACAGTACAATAAAGTACAAATTAGACGTAATTCTCTATTGAAAACATAACCTATTCATATTAATCTAATTACTAATTAGTAGGTAATTTTGAACAAAAAATGTTATCATAAAAAAAAAAAAAAAAAAATGAAATAAAACTTCATTGAATCTAAAATAATAAATTAATCTTTACAGATTTATTTATAGATAAGGGTATTCAGATTTGAATAAGCTTCGATAATAATATGAACGATATGTCTATATTATTATTAGTTATTCTTATTAGCTATATATATATTAATAAATTATACATTACGAGTACTCACTTTTAAAGATTTCTTAACAGCTTCCAATATGTCTTTTTTAAACCACTTTTGTTTTTGTTTTTTCTGCGGCTAAAAAAATGTATAATAATATATACATAAGAACTCAGAAAAAATTTGTATTTATTTAAAAAAAATATATATATACCTATAATAATTTATAGAATATAAACAATAAAGACATTATGTACCTAGATAGTTCACTAATCAGATTTAATTATTCAACGAAATTAGCATTATTATTATTTTTATTTATTTATTTTTTGTTGTAATTTTATTATAAGGTCAAAAGAAATGTCATATAATAATCCGGAAATGTAATCGATACTACTATATACCTACTTAGTAATAATTTATATTTAATTTATGTATATTATATTCAAAATAGATATTCTTAATAAGCTCATCGTTAATATAATAATGAATACCTACAACTTACGTAAAATTTCATCTTTACGGGAATAGAAAAATAAGATACAATTTAAATATAATATTATATTTCAGTGATTTATACTAAAATGATAAACTATTTTAGTAAAACGATTAATTTTTTCATATTCTTACGAATAATAATTGGAAAGGTCTAATATAAGAACAGACGCCACATCGTCTACCAGTTTCTGTTTACCTGTATTTAGTATTTACCTACTGTATTTAGTGGTGATCGGTGATAATAAGTGCGATGTCAGCATAACGATTTCGTGTGTTATTCATTCATAATATTATTATCTTCATTAAACGTGTTGGGTTATCGATATACTTGCGTGCATTCCTTAAAATATAATAATATGTAATGTGGTGCGAGTTAAAAGGAATGGTTTATATCGGAGGAACAAGGGATTCCGCGAGTAGTAAGGACAGTAGGTATTATACGGAAAGTAAAAATACGAACACTGGTAAATAAAGAACATTGCTATATAATAAAAATACGTTCTAATATTACGAATTATACACTATATACTACGTATAATATTAATGATAACGATGATTTACCAAAATTTATTATAATATGGTTTTTATAGAAAATATGAGGTACATTTTCACAAAATTAAAATATTATTATCTCTAAAAACGTGTCTTTCTTTTCGCCGCACGAAGAATGCGTATATTCAAAATAAACAATACACAAACAATAAATATAATATATTAATAATAATAATTAACTAAATGACTAAAAACATGCCGTATTTAGTGATTACATTGATATAGAATACAAAAAAATAAAAATGAGTTTAATAATAATTATAAATAGCAAATATGTATATAGGTAATAATAATTATTGTATATTGTACACCGTTACCGTTTTATTAATAAATGACTATTCTAATTTCTAAAAAAAAAAAAAAAAAAAAAAAAAAAAAATATTGATCCGCGTGTACAATATTATAATAATATAATATCGTTCGCAGTGTTCAATATGACATCGTAATATCGTATTATTGTAATTGTAGCGTTAATATAATACGAGTAAATTCGTATAAAATAACATAACCTATATAATATACCTAACTAAAAACTATATATATATATAATACGTATACGATTTATGTCGATTTAATAATATATTATATTATATTTATAACAAAATGTATTATTTATGGTATTAAAATAATATTTATGATAACTGATAAAGTGATAACATGATGATGATATAATATTATTATATGGCGATTTTATACGTACGAGTATATTATTAAATGTCCTAAATTTTACTAATTTCACGTCATATTATACGCATTTACTGATAAAATAGTTTATTATAATAATATGCACACGCGCTATAACTATAGTATGAAAATTAAGTATACAATATTATATAGGTATTCGTTACGGTGACAGAAAGAAAAGGATATATGCGTGTATCATATTTATGACGATAGACTATAGAAACATAATCTAGATGCGTTCGGAAATATTTTCATGAGATCGCGGACCATTGAGAAAATGTAAACGTAAAAGGTATATAAGTTTATTTTCATAAGGCGTAATGCGTAATCGAAGTATAACAATAAGTACTATAAACCGTTGAGTTGCAAAACTTGATCGCGAAAGATAATATCGTTTTACGTAAGTAGTGTACATAACTATATATCTTTAAAAGGTATCTATTAATATTATATTACATATAATTTATAATGTTAAAAATTCGTTAAGACTCAATTTGAATTTACGATGGAATTAATGTGCACGTCTAGCTATACAATTTTAATATTATAACGTGTATAAAATGTATACCTACAAAATATAATAATGGTGCTTAGTATAATATTAAAAAATATATTACGAATAGGTATATGTATAATATGACGATTGCGGCTAGTAAACGCGTCGAGCGATTCATGCAACTGGACGGTGATGGCAGATTAATAATATATAAAATAATAATAATAATAATAATTAACATAATTATAATATTATAATAATAAAAACGATTTATTATTGTAAAATAATATACGTTCTGTCTACTGTTCGTGCTCACGAGTTTTTAATATTATAATATACGTGCAATAGAAATATAGTTTTTGTATAATACATGTACAACGACGACGTGATAAATAAAATCGATATATCAATAATAATAATTAAGTTTTCGACATTGCGCCAAATAAAAAATATACACATATTAGGTACGATATTATTAAAATACGATAATTATTGTAAAAATGAAATTTTCTATCGCACGTTTATTTTAATACCTGTATCTACCTGTATAATAATAATATTACTACTGGCTTTCATACAGTAAATTTCATACAGTTTATGTATAAATGTGTATAATATTATGAGTGGTGTGCCGCCGCCGTCGCCCCTTTTATAATTATACTCTTTACTATTATGATATTATTAAATAGTTTTTTATAGTTTCATACGAATGATCTACAACCACAACCGGCTACGCAGATCCCGTGGTCTGTCTTTCAACAGTTGCGTGTACGTGACGTCTTGTATGTTACTGTTAGTGTTTGCGGCCGTCCTGAACGGTCGGCGGAACAAGCCTCCGGTTCCGATCTGACGTCTTACCGTCGATTCGGATGCAGCCCCACCGGCTGCGCCGGCGGCGGTGGGTCCTCCTCCACTGCTGGAACTCGCGCTCGACCCGATGAGTCCCAAAACATCAGAACCGCCACCCGCGCCGCCGTTTGCACTGTCGCCACCGTCTCCGCCAGCTCCGCCACCCTATTCAAGTGGAATATCATAAACAAAACTGATATTACAATAACTATAAATATTAATACGTTTTAAACTAATTATTAAAGTAATAATATCATATTATCATAAAACTACTGGCATATTTTTTTTCTCTATTTTGCACTATAAATAATAAATATTATGTTATTATATAGCATAATATAACGATAAAATACCTTCGTAACCCTATACAACTATTACGTACAGCAAGTCGAGTAAATATGTAAAGTAGTGAAGCGGGGGAAAAATAATATAGGAACGAATATATTTTAAAATTGATCAAAACATTGACGCACAGCGATAGTATTTTACAGAGAATAACACGAGTAGGTATCACACGAATAACAAAGTAATCATGTTGGGGGTGATCAATTTTTAAAACGTGAGATACGTAAGAAAGAACTTATTGAACGTGTTCAGATTCAATTCTCAATTGATCTTTAATCAACAGTTTGGCCAATCAGGTAATCATTAGATCAATATTATTGACACGATGAATAATGTAATAAACACATAATAATGTGGTATAATTATACGTACTCGTATTATTAAAGGGCATTCGTTTTCATATAATATATTATAAAGTTAAACGATAATAGTACAGTCGTCAACTACTAGTGCATAAAAAGTATTTATGATTTTACTTGCCATCGCCGATGATGTAGACGACGCAGATGATGCACTCGCAGAAGATTGTGATAATACGGCCGTTAAAAGATTAGAAAGTAATGGATTTTTCATGACTAATTTCAGTAAAGAACTCAAACCACCTTTTAAATCCTTTTTATTATTTTCACCATCACTTGATGATCCAGATAATGGACCAATTAACTTTAGTATGAACCCTGAATCAGAACCACTATTATCATCGTCACCACTGTTTGATGATCTGGACAATGGACCGACTAAGGTCAATATTGACCCAGAATTTGACCTGCTGTCATCACTATTGTTATTACTTGATGATCCAGATAATGGGGCAACTAAATTCAATATAGAACCTGAATCAGAACCACTACTACTATCTTCACCACTATTTGACGATCCGGATAAAGGACCAACTAAATTCA